>BPLR01018163.1:0-63856 GCA_021605095.1 Caerostris extrusa | reverse complement strand
TATTTAAGAGAAATCTCATTATTATTTATGACCATAACAATAATTGAAATCCAGGAATAAATGTATTTCAAACAATAAAGTCCTGCTCATCTTCATCATCATAATACCGAATCAGAATCAGGCAACATGAAGGAAAAATTTTTATTATTCATTATCATAGAAAATCCAACATAAGGACATTTGGGTCTACAGATTTATTATCCTCTTCCATGGCACAAACGCGATAACTTTTATTTAAGTCTTCTTTGTAGTATTAAATCAATGTTTGGCAATTTGGCAATCTAAAGTATCATTCATGGTTGCCATCCAGACATTAGAAGTTATGTGATTTACTATCTTTTGAAATACACTCATGTCCATGAATTAAGGATAATTCAGAATTACTCAGAAATTGAACTCTAAAATAAAAATTTCACCTGTAGAAGTATCACACACATCATCTTGAAGAAGAATATGCAAATTACAGGAAACCACCAGGATGGCGCGAATAGTACGTCACAATGACGAGAGTGTAAGAGAGGGGTATATAAGGAATGGTGGCAAAGAAGTAAAATTGTTCACAAGCGCTTTAAAAGCCTTTCAGTGCAATAACCGCATAGTTATGGCACAAAGGAAATATTTGGATGATTTTTTTACGTTTCAGAATTATCGGACGACTGGAATGTGTACGTACCCAGCTGGAAGTATCTGATGAACTTGGAATCGCCCAGAGTGTCATCTCCAAGCTTTGGCAACGATTCCAAGAAGATGGTAATGTGAGTAAATGTTACAGCACAGGTCGCCCCCGAGTTACAACGCCGAATGAGGACAGGGAATTTAGCAGTTACTGCCAAAAAGAAACAGACGGAGCACAGCATCAGACCTGTCTCGTCAGCTCTCTTCAGCTACCGGTACGGCAGTTTCAAGGCAGACCGTGTGCAGGCGCTTAGGGCACATTGGTCTATATGCTCGTAGGCCTGTCAGATGTGTTCCCCTTACCTCAACTCTCTGTCGCCTGCGATTAACCTGGAGTAGAGAGAAAGCATTGCGGACACCGCAAAAGTGGTCTGGTGTGATGTTTTCCGACGAGTCCAGGTTTAATTTGCAGTCTGATTCTCGCCGGACTTTAATATGCAGAGCACCAGGTACCCGTTACCACCAAGAGAACACCATTGAACGACACCGTTACGGTGGTGCAGGATGGCTCGTTTGGGGAGGAATTATTCTTGGTTCCAGAACTGACCTGCATGTTCAGAGTGTAACGATGACAGGCCACTTCTATCGGTATGTCATTCTGGAACAACATGTACGTTTCTTTCGGGCGCCATGGGTGCTGAATTTCTGTTTATGGATGACAACGCCCGTCCTCACCGTGCAAACATTGTAGACGAATGTCTTCAATTGGAGGATATCACCCGTATGAATTGGCCAGCATACTCACCGGACTTGAATCCAATAGAGCTTGTGTGGGATATGCTTGGCCGATGAATTGCAGCCAGTCAACCCCCTCCCACCTGTCAACCGGAACTTCGGAGGGCATTGCTTGATAAGTGTTGTAATATTCCCCATAATCAGATTGATAATTTGATACTCAGCATGCCTAGGCGTTGTAAGGCCTGTATTGCATCGTCCGGGAGACATACTCCATATTAACCATCATACTAACCATGTTATATTTTTTTTTGTAAATAGGTTCTTTTTTAAATTTGCTCCAGGGTGTAAAAATCGCAATTTTTATTAATTATGTCAAACATACAGCATCTTTTTTGCTCTTTACCTTTTTTAATAAATAGACTTTACAAATAGGTCAAATATGTTTTGCTTCTGTCTCTTTCTTTGCCTGAACTTCATTATCCTTAATTTATGGACATGAGTGTACTTAGTTTTATTTTGAAATCATTCGCCACTAGAACGGTAAATAAGTAGTAGATTCAATGTTATTCAAAATGAACCACAAGTTCGAAAAATATGCAGTGTCAATTTAGAAAAACATACCAAGGGTGCAACATGGTTTAATTAGCATGGAGATGTTAACACTCTCCCCTTTTTTGTCCTTGAAACCCAATAGCGGACTGATGGCCAATTGGCTTGAGCTCTGGCATTAGGTACCACATGATTCAGGTTCGAATACTGGTGGTGACATGGATGTTTGTTAGTGGTTCTTAATAATCATTAAACTGTAGGTTCTGATCTAATTAATCCAAAGTGTACACAAAGTAACCGTAGAGTGGCCAAAGGGACAGACAAACGGAACTCCTTTTTTGATCGAATCCCAACATAAGGACACTCTGGAATACAAATGCATGTTGAGCAATACTTGTATTATTACAGAAACTTTCATTATGGAGTTTTGAACCAAGCTTCTCTAATTTTACAGCTCCAACGCAGATATTTGATTCGTATAAAGAGTTTTTTATTTTTGTGTCCTTCACCATTAAATCAAACTATTTTTAAAAAATTACGAATATCACATAAACAGCGTAAGTAAAATTTTTCAAAATGTATATTGGGGTTTTGCTGTAACAGCACTCAACATAAATGACTTAAATTATATTGCTTTAATTAGCAGTCTCACTGAAAAAGAATCCCTCATTCACTCAGAAAACTCGTTTAAATCTTTGTTTTGTCCCTGAAGCAAGTAGCAAGAGAAAGAAATTGGGTTCTAATTATCCCACGTGATGCGCCCTAAGACCCAATAAGATGCGAGCGAGAAATCTTGTCAAATCTAAATTTAATTAATTCCTCTTAATGCTGAGAAAAGAATTCGAAAGTCAGAAAGGCATCGCCCGCTTCGCTCGCGATAACGTCTGGGAAATCAGTTGCCAATTTTTATCTAAATGAGGGATTTTTGAAGTCATCGTTTCTGCGCTATCGCAACCTTCACTTAATGTGGCGCAAATCCAGAGGTGATGGGAAAAAGATTTTTGTTGTCTTATCGCACCTTTCGATTCCTCAGGATTGTTGGGAAGCGGAATCGGAATCATTGGGAAAGTAGTTCCTGAACGCATTAGAATGGTGGTAAATTAGAACATTAAAATGATGTCGATTTGTGAAGAAAAGTATTCTTATGACAAATTTTTTATTGGATCCCCTTTTAATACATTTTTTTATACGGAGGTATGTTATGAATCAGAAAATCCCAACCTGAAGTACATGTACATATCCCAGAGAAATGCGATGGGCCAATTTCGTTAAGTAATAATAGTAATGAAAATAAAACAAAAAAAGTAATAAACGTAAACCTAGTAAACGATTGAGCAGGATCGCCACTAGCCCGCTCACTACCAATCATATCGCAACACAATACATAAACCTTAACTCTGTTTTGCTATTCGTTTGAAAATACTTACAATAACAGGTGGGCTGAAATGTACATAGGCTGACACATAGATGGCACTACTAGTATTAAATCCATATGATTTTTAGTTAGCTCTAACCTTCAAAGGACACGTGTATACGTTTACATCTGTTGCACTATTAGTATGTGAGTTATAGCATTTTTAGTGAAGCAACTTTTGTTAGTTTGAAAAATGAATAAAAAGGTATTTCGTGTGTTAATAAAGCATTGCTTTTGGCGAAAAAAAAAATACTATTAAAGCCAAAGCTTTGCTTGATAAACATTATTCGGACTTTGTACCAGGAAAGTCAACCGTAGAGAAGTGGTTTGCTAAATTTAAACGAGGCGAAATGAGCACCAAGGACGATGCACGCAGTGGACGCCCCAAAGAGGTTATTACCGTCAAAAACATCAAAAAAGTCCACAAAATAATTTCTGATAACCGTAAAGTGAAGTTGATTGAGATAGCTGAGACCCTAAAGATATCAAAGGAATGTGTTGGACATATCGTGAATGAATATTTGGATATGCGAAAGTTCTGTTCAAATTGGGTGCCGCGCGAGCTCACAATCGACCAAAAACATCAACAAATTGATGATTCTAAGCAGTGTTTGGAGCTGTTCAATCGTAATAAAACCCGAATTTTTGCGTCGATATGTGACAATGGATGAAACATGGCTCCATCATTTCACACCGGTGTCCAATCGGCAGTCAGCCGAGTGGACTGCACGTGATGAACACTAAAAATGCTATAACTCAAATACTAATAGTGCAGCAGCTGTCAAATTTTTATACACATGTCTTTTGAAGGTTATGGCTAACTAAAAATCATATGGATTTAATACTAGTAGCGCCATCTATGTGTCAGCCTATGAACTTTTCAGCTCACGTGTTATTTATTGTGTTGATGTTAGGCAGATATTTTTACAAATCGGAACAAATTTTAAAAACGTAAAATGCATAAAAGCATATAAGTGTAATTGATTAGATCTTTATGCTAATTTACTAACTAATTTAAGCATATTACTAATTAAGCATATTCATTGGTGCAACAGCACCATAATGAGCAAAGACCATCTACCAACTAACAGATTTCGAGATAGGAGATGTTTTGTTTTTAAGAGGTAGAGTTCTCAGCCCTACGCCCAACGCTCTACAGTCATATTAATCTGTACCACAGGTTTCGAGTTCGAATCCCCGCGGGGCCATGTGTATGTTTGTGGGTCTAGGGTCTCATATGACCATAGAGCATCACAAAGACCAATCAGACTTCTCACCCACATCATTCCCAAACTGTAAAGGGGCAACTGAGCTCAAGGTGAATGATGGTGTAGTAGTAGTCATTAGTCTGGGACCTACAGAAATCAGATTACTATCTGAAAAAAACATCCTGTTTTTTGCATGGAGTAGTTATGAGAAAAGGCGTGGGGACGGTATTAGAAATTCGCGGTAAATGAAAAGTTTTGTGACATACTATTCTAAATAATTGATCAATTGCCAATTATACAGAAGACATTACCTTTTTGGAAGACTTATATGGGTAAATTATGCTCCTATATGCTTATCGGAAAGACTGAACCCGGAAAAAAACCAGGAAAACACCCTTTATGTAACCTGAGGAGCACCTCGATTAGAGAAGCTGTATAAATTTTCACGGTCGCCATCGAGTCTCTGCCATCAGCATATTCGTACTTGTGCACTTCTGGACTGCTACACTTTACAACTGGAAAAGAGATAGGGGTCTGTTTGACATCGAAAAAAAAAAAATGACTGAAATTACTATTCCAGTGGTATATTTTCAGGTTCTGCAGTGGTATGTGTACATTGCAATATATTAGTTTACTGTGATTTTTTATTTGTAAAGAAATATTTTATATCCAATTTTCTTGTAATCACCAGAACTTTTCTTGCTCCTGGAGAAACAACGAAATGCTTGGCAAAAAAAAGTGTATTAAAAAAATTCTCAATGATAAATAGTCTTGTAGCTAAGGGTATATGTGCATCGGAATTGTGCATAAACATTATTATATCATTTTATGGGAATTCAATTTTATTTTAAGATCTATATTGAAAACATTAAGTTCAATATTTTATTTTTTTGTATGTCCCATTGAACTAATTTATTATATGGAGACATCTCGGCAGAATTTTTTTTTATTAAAAATGGGTTATAAAAAGGTTTTTTAACATGCCAAAAGGAAAATGGATGCCAGCCAATGAAGACAGAAGTATGCCAAGAACACATTCAAAATCTACATGATTTGTTGTTAGTTGGCTTAAAATATTTTTCTTTCGATCATAGCTCCTTCATATCTGTGACCCACCATGAGGCCTTTGCGCAAAGAAGAAGAAAATATCTCCTTCAGGAAATTATGACTTTATGGATTTAATTTTATCTTATTTTCAAGTTTAATTATTTAATTATGTCACCATATATATTAATGCAATTTTGAGAAACATATTCCTTATAACATTAAATAAACATTTAAAACATACATACAGAATTCATAATATAAAAACTAATAATGTATACAAGAAAATTCAAACACAATAATTAATATTAAAATATCTGCGTCCAAGGAATTCATTTCTCAAAATCATGAACAAGGTCTTTTGAATTTCAGTTTATATAAAAATAAATGATTAAAATAAATGGATTGTTTCATAATATTGACTGTCATACACAAAATGAAACACAAAATGAAATTTTTATATAAAAACTTATAGGAAAGTTTCACTTGAATTTATCTTCTATTTTTAATGCCTGTTCTTTGAAGCATTTTTTATTGATTTGTAGAAAATGAATTTAGTTCAATAGGAAATGCAATATTTTTTTTTTTTTTTATTATATTGTAAATGTAAACAATTCTTTATACAAAACAAAATCTTTGTAAAAAGTTTACTGATTTTTTTACTGAAAATATAGCTTTATATGAAAAATTATTCAAGTTATTGTTTTGATTTAAATAATTTCTGCTAAATTTATTAATATAATTTCAGATTTTAATAAATGTATTGCCTTTTAAAATTATTCACATTTGCATTAAATAATAATAATATGTATAATATACACATTAACTTTTATCATTAAAAATAATTGAGTTTTAAAAAAAATTAAACAGATATTGAATTCTTTAAAATTTTACATACAACATATAAATATTATTTTTATTATTCTAAATAGGTTTTCATATAAAACAAGTAATATAAAAAAAATTTAAGTCAATTCCTACTTTTTTTTTCACTATAATGCAGAATGTCCTTTATAAATAACTTTCATTCATTTTTAAGTTTATCTGGTGCCATCTATTAGTAGATATATGCAACTTAAATCTAAAAAAATAAAACTAATTAATAAAATTTAATTACTGAAATAATATTTGAAAAAAATTATAATATAACATCAAGTGTCATCCACTACAAGTTTAAAAAAATGTATTGGAACTTGAGTGGATGAATAAAAAGTATTTTATTAACGATTGAAAAATTTGAACAAGATATATATATATATATATATAGGGAGAGTGTGAGCTAATAGAAGGAATTAAAAAAGTTAAATATATTTAAATATTTAATATATTTTTCATCTTATTTTTGTAAGTTCTTATAATATAAGTATTTCATTAATATATCATAAAAATGTATACACATATATATATATGTGAGAAAAAAAATATATATTATCCTATTTATATTATTTATTATCGCAGATACACTTATAAATTCGCATCTTTGTTGATGTACATTTACGTGATGATTCCTAGTGTTTATTTCGAATGGAAGAAAATATCATTTATGGCCCCAGCTACTACTGATAAACTTTAAAAACTACTGAAATTGTCCTAGCGTATTACCGAAAAATGGTAATTATCGTATATCTAGTATTATTTACAATTTTTATTTATTATTAAAACCAAATATTATAAATTATTTGAGGTACAATACAAATCAAACAAATAAAAAAATCACAATTTAAAATAATTGTGCAAGAAAGACATTTTAATATTTAATGTAAAAATAAAATGGTCAAGACGTAATGCAAACCAAAACATTAAAATGAATATTTTATTTAAAAAACAATAAAAATGTTTTTAAACATCGGCTTAACAACTTTTCGAGCTTCCTTCTACGAACTCATTTGGGAACAATGATGGGACGAAATTTCATGCATTTTAACGAGCAAGGTTTCAAGAAAGAGAGAGAGGTCTTTGAGATAAATTTAAAGCTTCAGCGTCGCCTTTTGTCTTACTGATGCAGTTCGGGGCTTCTCTTCATTAACGGAGCAGAATGAAATCACATTTAAAGTGGAAGAAGTAAAAAACGGCAGCGTGTCTTTCGAGCCTCGTCGAAACTTCCTTGCAGATAATGCGCATCCATTTCGGGAGAAACCCTCTAAAAGAGGAAGGCAATACATCTTTGCACCAGGTCCAGCAATTTTGTGTTACTTGGAGAATATTTTTACACTTGCTGGCAGTTGATGACACCACATAATTGGTAACTGGATGCATAATAGTTGGGTATAACTGTGCGTTCCGCAGAAATTATGTTTTCTTTTAAATATTTACAATCAAAAGGCATTAGTCAATGCAATTTTGACTTTAAAATGAGACATAAGTTTAACTTTGGTGAGGAATTTAATTTGTTTTTATACTTGGAAATTCTATTGAGATATATTTACATAATATTAACTGAATGTTATTATAAAGCATATATCTGTTTAATGCGGTATGATTTAGGTTTATATATAACACATAAATATTATGGAACATACGAAGTCAACGGTGATAAACATAAAAATCACAACGCTATACACTGAGAGGACATTTTATTTAGAACGTTCCCATTTTATTCTAATTTTCAATAATATGATATAAGTGGACAAATTGTTAGTTACATTCACTTTTTATTCTAATTTACAACAACGTGCACAATGGACAGAATGTTAGATACATGACATGCTGTTCTAATCTTAACAATAGACAATTGTTAGATACCTTTATATTTTATTGGGATCAAAATATTGTGCAGTCGAAAATCATTTAATAATGAAATTCAAGTGGAACGCTTCTTAACATTTTACATAAAAATTACATGCAACTTTATCATATAATTTCAGCATGAAGTTGTATAAATATTATTAAATAAAACATATATATTATTTTAGTTATATTCTTTATTACTGCTGATGTAGTTATGAATGCGCATTTTTGTTGATGGGCCTTTACATGGTACTGGTTAGCATTTATTTCGAATGGAAGAAACTCCCACGTATATCCCTTCACTACCGATAAAAATATTTACTGAAAATTATCCAAGTACAATACTCAGAAATGCTAACTGTTGTGTTATCGTTATTATTTACATATTTTATTTATTATTAAAAAACTAAATATCATAAATTAATTGAAGATAAAATACAAATCAAGTAAATACAAAATCACAGTTTAAAGTTATGTAAGAAACACATTTTAGTATTTAATGTACAAATAAAATGGTACTGACGTTATGCAAAACCAAAACCTTAAAAATGAATATTTTATTTCAAATGCAATAAAAATGCTTTTTAAACATCGGCTTAACCACCTTTGGTCTTCCTTCTACGAACTCTATTGGGAACAATGATGGGACGAAATTTCATGTATTGTAATGAGTAACGTTTCAAGATAGAGAGACCTTTGAGAAAATTTAAAGTTTTTACATTTTAAAGTGGAAGAAATAAAAAAACAGTAGTGTATCTTTCAAGCTTCGTCGAAACTTCCTCGCAGATAGTTTCGCGTCCATTTCAGGGAGAAGCCGTCTAAAAGAGAAAGGTAATACATCTTTGCTCCAGGTACTGTATTTTTCTGCTACTTGGAGAATATTTTTACACTTGCTGTGAGTTAATGCTACCACATAAGTGGTAACTGGAAGCATAATAGTTGAGTATAAAAGTAAGTTCAGGAAGAAATGATATTTCTTAGTTAACGTTTGTCGTAAGTTAAACGTATTTTCTTATTATTGAAATCAAAACTGCACTGTCTACAAACATTGACAATGAATATTTAAAAGAAATAGCATTTCTGCCTGAACGCTGCGTTGTACTCAGCATTATGCTTCCAGTTACAAATTATGTGCCAGCAAATAGCAAAAATATTCTGCAGAAATAACAGAAAAAGACAGTACCTGGAGCAAAGATATTGATTTCTTTTTAAGAGGGTTTCAGAAATGGATGCGTATTATCCTATGTGAAGTTTCGACGAAGCTTGAAAGAGACGCTGAGGTTTTTTATTTCTTCCCTTTTAAAATGATATTTCTCTGCTAGGTTAATGAAGAGAAGCCCTGATCTGCATCAGTAAGACAAAAGACGACGCTGAAACTTTAAATTTATCTCAAGGTCTTTCTGAAACGCTGCTCATTAAAATGCATGAAATTTCTTCCCATCATTGTTCCCAAAAGAGTTCGTAGAAGGAAGTTCACGAGGTTTGTTAGCCAAAGTTTAAAAAGCATTTATTGCATTTTAAATAAAATATTCATTTTTAAGGTTTGGGTTTGTATTACGGCATTACCATTTATTTGGACATTAAATATTAAAATGTGTTTCCTGCGTAACTTCTTTAAAATGGGATTTTATATGGACTTGATATGTACTTACCATCTAATAATTTATATTTGGTTTTAAATAATGAATTAAAATGTACATTATACCAGATATATTATTATAGTTAGCATTTCTTCGTAATATACTAGGACAGTTTTCAATAATATATTCCAATAGTCAACAGTAACTGGGACCATAAATAGCATTTTCTTCTATTCAAAATGAACAATTGTAATCGCTATATAAAAGCCCATCAAAAACCTGTATATTTCTTGATGCATCAGTGATGATAAAATAATATAAATAAATTGATATATTTGTTTTATTTTAATACTATTTATATAATACTCAAAGTATTAGATAACTACCATGAAATTTTGACGTAAAGCGTAAAATCGTTTCCATTTGAATTTCATTATTAAATGATTTTCGATTGCATAATATTGTGATTACAATAAAATGTAAATATATCTAACAATTTGTCTATTGCTATGATTAGAATAACATGGAGTCTATGTAATACTGTCCATTATGTACATTGTTGTAAATTAGAATAAACATTAAAATTTCTAACATGGGTTTGACACATTTTATCCATTTAATGTAAAATGTTGTGATTAGAATAAACATGAGTATTTCAGACAATATGTCCTCAATGTAAGCTATTTTAAATTAAATTGCATATTTCTACTCAAAACATATTTCTGAAAATAAAAATAAAATATGAGAATTCTCAATATATTTCTGTAAATTAGAATAAAAAGGATACGTTCTGAATAAAAATGTTCTCTCAGTGTATATTGTTGTGATTTCCACGTTAAACATCAGTTGATTTCGTGTTCCATGTGTGTGTGTGTGTATAGATTAAAAATTTGAAATATACCACGTCAACTAGATATATGCATCATAATAACATTTAACTAATGTATAAAAATATATCCCGATAGAATTTGCAAACATAAAAACAATTTAAATTCCTCAGCAAAGTTAAACATATGTCTTATTTTCAAAAGTGAAAACTGCTGTGTCAAATACCTTTTGACAGCTTGTGAATATTTAAAAGAAAACAGCATTTCTGCCTGAACGTAGCGTTATACTCAACTATTATGCTTCCGGTTACCAATTATGTGGTACTATCAACTGTCAGCAAGTGTAAAAATATTCTCCAGAAAATACAGCACCTGGAACAAAGATGTATTGCATTTCTCTTTTAGAGGGTTTCTCCCGAAATGGATGCGTATTATCTGCAAGGAAGTTTTCGACGAAGCTTGAAAGAGACGCTGTCGTTTTTTTTATTTCTTCCGCTTTAAAATGTGATTTCATTCTGCTCGGTTAATGAAGAGAAGCCCCGATCTGCATCAGTAAGACAAAAGACGACGCTCAAACTTTTAAACTTATCTCAAAGGTCTTTCTTGAAACGCTACTCGTTAAAATGCATGAAATTTCGTCCCATTATCGTTCCCAACAGAGTTCGTAGAAGGAAGTCCGAAGGTTGTTGAGCTGATGTTTAAAAAGCATTTTTATTGTATTTTAAATAAAATATTCATTTTAAGGTTTTGGTTTGTATTACGTCATTTCCATTTTATTTATACATTAAACATTTTAAATGTGTTTCTTGCATTACTTCTTTTTAAACGAATTTTTGTATTTACTTGATTTGTATTTAAAACCATCAAATAATTAATAATATTTGGTTTTAATAACGAATAAATTTTAATTTACTGATATAAAAATTTTAGTATTTCTCAATAGTATACTAGGACAATTTTAGTAGTCTTTAAAATATCAATTAGGGCCAGAAACGTAAGTGACAATTTCTTCCATTTGAAGCAAACTCTAGCAATCACCATGTAAATGTACATCAACAAAGATGAACATTCATAAACAACATCTGCAATAATAAATACTATACATAAAATAAAAATATGTTTTATTTAATAATATTCATATAATATAATGCTTGAAATTATTAAATAAACACTGCATGTAATTTTTATGTAAAAACGTAAGATTCGTTCCATTTGAATTTCGTTGTTTTCGATTTTATAGTATCATAACCCCAACAAAATCTAAATGTATCTAACAATTTTTCTATTGGTTTGATTAGAATAACATGTGAGTTTATCTAATAATTTGTCCATTGTGCACATTGTTGAAAGTTAGAATAAAAAATGGATAGTATATCTAACAATTGGTCCACTTAAAGTACATTGTTGAGAATTAGAATAAAACATGAGTGTTTTAAACAATATTTTCACTCAGTGTACATTGTTTTAAATAAAAGCAAAAAGTGAGTATTTGAAACAATTTTTGCTATTCTGTGCACATTCTTTAAATTACAATAAAATGTGAGTATTTTAAACAATATGTCCACTTTGTTTACATTGTTTTAAATTACATTAAAAAAATGAGTATTTCAAACAACTTGTCTACTCAGAGCCTATTATTGAAAATTGAAATAAAATATGAGAGTTTTTACTTATAGTTCCTTCCTATGTAGTTATGAAAAATAGAAAAAAATTGCTAGTGTTCCTAATAAAATGTCCTGTCAATGTATATTGTTTTGATTTTTAACATGTTACTAGTGAATGAACAATGAATGAATTGGTTGAACATCGAAGCTCATATCAGTCAAAGTTAATTTTTCTTTAATAAAATCTTGTTTTATTCTGTGAAGTTTATGAAAAGAACTCAAATTAATATTGATAAGGCAAAAAATGATTAGTGTATCTAATATTAGTATATATAACAAAATATTTAGTATATTTTTCAAGCAAATTTAACGCTGTTTTGAAATTGGTCTTTAAAATGTATGCAATATTTCTTTTCTATAGAATAAAATCCGTAATATTTGAGTTGCATTTAGAATTGAATTCGTATTCTATTTTGAATAAAACATTTATTTCGAATAAATTTTTAATAATTCATTGTCATTTATTATTCAAATGAATTTTAAAATGTTTATTCATCTCTAAAATATATATTTAAACTGCTTTTTAGTAAGTTATCAGATATTATGAATTTCAAATGCATTTACTTTTAAATTTCCGAGTATACTTTTGATTTCAATGAACATTGAAATCAATAAGTTTACTGTATACATCACAGAGTATTAATGTCTAAATTTGTTAAAATGTATGCTATCTTTCATCATATCATCGTAAATCTGAAGACAAAAAATAATTTTATCAAAAGAAACAAATTATAATAGTCAAATCAAAAGAATTTTTATTCAGTTTAAAAATGTGTTTTTATTTTGTGCAATTGATGATTTGATTTCATATCTAACATCAAGAGCATTTCATATCTAACATAAAAAATAAGAGCTAAAGATCAATAGATAAATTTATCTCCTAATGATTCGTTTCTCTCTTTCTTGAACTTTATTCATTGAAATGCAAACTTTTTGCTTCTAAAGATGTCTATAAAATCAAACTTTCATCTGTTAGAAGGAGTTTGATAAAGATTTTCATATATTTTGAAGAAATTATTTATTCTGAAATAGTTGTTAATGTATTATTTTTGTCTTTTTTATTTATAAGTGAAACAGAAAATGTATTTCATAAATGATTTTCTTCAAAATCCCTTTTGAGTTTAAGATAGAATCTATTAAAATTTTTGCTTTTAAATGTAAACAATTTTTCCTCAAACAACTTGTCATATTCATATTTAAGCATAGCCGCAGTTTTGGCCTAATAGTGAAATGTGACTAATGATAACTTTATAGATAAATTTCATATTAATTTAATTTAGAAAATATTAAATCCAATATACGGCATAATTTTTTTATTTATTACTATATCCTTCAGCACCTATATATTTACGAATTAACACTATTTCTAAATTACCATAAATCTGCTATAATTTTATTTTCGCCAGATTCTTAAAATAATCAAATGAATGTCATCTTAAATTACAGGAATGAAATTACAAATTTGGCAGCTTAAATTCACCAATTTTCAGATTTTCTTGCCGTTTCAACATCAATTTTTTACAAATAAAACCTGTCTTTTACTATTATAAATTCACTGTTTTGCAAATCAAATTCATATCTTTATATTTCAAATTCAGGGGCCTGAATGGCCGAGTGGCTAGCGCTCTGGCGCTCGGTACCACAGATTTCGGGTTCGAATCCCGGCGGTGCCATGGATGTTTGTAGTGGTTCGGGATCCACTTTAAACCGTAGGTCTCGGTCTAATAGGATCGTAGAGCGTTGTGGGGGTATTGTTACCCAGCGTCCGTGGCTTATCTTCAACTTACACGCGCCCCCTGGGTAATGCAAAGTGAGTAACGTCTGTGCAGCGCTTGTCTTAAGGCATCCAAGACCAAGCTGTCTATGTGTTTGCAAGCTGCATTAGAAAGAAAAAAACAATATTTCAAATTCAACTTTTTGCATTTCAAATTTCCCCGATGAAAATTAAGGTTTTAATATTATGCGAGAACGTGTGCATATGTACTATGTTTATGACGACGTATATGTAGCTGTAAGTTTGATTATGTATATCTATGTGAATATTCATGTACTGGTATGAGTAAGGAATGAAGCAAAACTATGCATAAGATAAGTTAACTAAGGCTGACTGTGCATAATATAAACGATCTCAATTGAATTTTAATGAATAACACATCAGTATAAAAAAATTGAATTATTTTACCATGTACATCAATATTTAATTGTAATTTCAGTTATTACGTGTGTTATGTTAAATAAGCAAATTGCTTTAAATTGTTTATTTTATTTTAAAAATGAATAAAATAGTTGGTCCCGGGAAACTATTAAAAATCTCTCAATAAACTAGAAGTTTTGAAAATAATAATTTTAAACATGACAAATACAAAAAAATATTAAATAATTAAGTTGGAATAAAAGGACAATATCCTTTTAAAAAAAGTGACTTAAAACGTGCAATGGACTGTAATATTTTTTGTATAAACTTTTGTTGTGATATAATATAATTATTTCTTAAAAAAAATAATAAAATATGATAATTCATAGTTCAATAAACTTTTATGGAAAATATGATGATTGATCTGTCAATCAATATCATTTGCATAAAATTGCCATTAATCCTTTACGTAGAACATGATGTAAAACATAAATAATTGTGGATTTTGTGTAATCTAAGTTAATAATTAGTTAGGTCTTATACATCAGTTTCGCCTAGTATTCAAATTTAATTGTTTTTTCATTAACTTCTTTGCTTAAAATTAATTAATAGTACGACACAATTTATATTAGTTAATTTAAAATAAAATTTCATTCAGCTTGAAACAAATTATATTTATAACCTGTAATTATAACTATCTTAAATTTGTCATAAAAATCTATTTTAAAAAAAAAAAAATTACATTAAATTCCTATACCTGTAATTAATTTATCTATAATAGTTTAAAATATGTAAAATTATTATTGTCTGTAATAATATTAAAAAATGTAAAGATAAGAGAATTATATTTCTTTAAGACAAAGCTAGTATAAGACTTATATCGAAATGTACGACATAATTAGAATTTATAATGATATTAAAACTCATTCATTACACAATACATTTTCGAAAACATAGTTCTAAATTTTACAGAAATGTATTTCTACACATAATATAGCTTCAATTTGATAATAATGGTAATAATAATTTTATAACAAGGCATCTAACTATAGTATTTTTATTGATAAAAGTTAATTAAAATTTGCTTAAGATGTCTGCTAAGCAACATTTATTGCCATCAAATAAAAATTATATTGAAATTGAAAATGTACTTTTTTTTTCATCTGTTTTTAAATTTTTAAATGAGAAATTAAAAGCATTTCCTATATAATAATTTTAAAAAGTTTATCTTTAATTAAAACTTTTTGACGTTTACTTTGTTAAAATAAACTCAAATTGCTTATTCAGCTAAGAAAAGATATTTTTAAAGAAATTTTTTATATTTAAAAGTTAAAATCAAATTTGTCCTTTAGATAACATACAATATCAATTCACCTTCAAAATAAATTCGTCGCAATGTTCTTTCAATGTTTAACATCGCAATGTTAAAAATAACAAAAATTATTAATTTAGTTATAGTCAAAAGGTTTTAACTAAATCCATAGTTTTATACTGGTATTTTCTTTGTAACCTGTTTAAAAAATAAATAAATCCATGCATTTAGATGAGTTTTTTGTAAAACATAATTACTAATATCCTTTCTGTACATGTACTCTATAACTTTAATAATAATAACTTAATTTTTTATCGTTCAAATATAATTTACTCATATTCGTATTTAGTTTATGAATGTTATATAAAAGATATTAATGTTCCTATTCTTTCTGTTTTAAAAATATCTTTTATCTTCTTTACACTAACTTTAGTTATAATATGAGTGTTCCAAGAGAAAATACGTCTTATTTATTATTCATACAATATTTCTTTTTGCACTTTCCTTCTTAGTCAGTACCTTTTTTTTTATAAGCTTAACGCCATTAAACTAAGAGTTAGTTCTATTTCTTCCCATGACATAATTGCATAAATTAAGAATTTTCAAATGTTTTATCATTACGCATTTAGGAGTCTTAATTAAGAAAGAAAGAGATAATGATAAAGATATTGTGCCAGCAAGTATTACACTGAATAATTAATTTTATCTCCGTATAAATATTCAGCTAATATCATTTAAAAATTCTGTATGCGATTTCTTCTAAAATAAGAACTATAGTATATATATTAACTATCGTTCGTTTTAACTATACTAAAATTAGAACAATACTAAATTTAATAAAAATATTTGTGTCGCAAAAACAACAATTTTCTTAATGCATTACTCGCATTATGAAAGGTATTGCAGAAAAATATTTAAGATTGAACAGTTAATGCTCGGCTTTAGCTAATAGCTTGTTGATTTAGGTTTTGATTTAGTTCTTGATAAAAGATTTCATCAAGTAGCAAATTGAAGATAGAAAAATGAAATTCAAGCTTAAAAATATTACATTGCAATATTTAATATATAATATACACATATGTATGCGTATTATATATTATATAATTTTATGTGCATACAGGCATCTTATTCTTTGATTCATTTGTATCAAATTCGCATATTGGTAGATGTGCAAACAAATCAGTGCTTAAGAACCGAAATAGAAATTCCTTTGAAAACTCAATTTCTATAAACTGATCAGCAGTAAAAAAATCACAGTTGAAAAAAATATATTTGGAATGAAGTCATTTTATGAGTACTTTATATCATAAATAATATGCATACTCGTAAAAGGTACGATATAAAAGTAAATATTCATACGTATCACTTATGACTTTTATATCATGAATAATAAAATACATCTTATTTGAACTTTTCAATGTCTTAGCATTAACTGGATTTCAAAAGTTATGAAGTTTTTATAAAAAGGATAATAGCATCAGGAAATAACTTTTAATTCAACACAGAATTATTTTATTTTTTACTACAATATTATTTTCATTTTATATTTGGCATAAAATGAGTACAACAAAAAATGAGTAACACTAATTCTACAAAACCAAATTTGTTCCACATATTTAACTATAAATAAAATAAAAATAATAATATGAATAAAAATATCTCACCATTTAAGCATATGTTTATTTTTTAACGTTTATCATTTCTTTTTAATTTTTGTTTTAGAAATCCTCTATATTCGAGGTTCAATGCCTAGAACTACAATGCAGTCTATAAACTGTATGAAAACGGTGTTCTCTGCTCGTAAACATGGGTACACCAATATTGTGTAGTTCAATGTATGTAAAGCGTCACATATTGATAGTTAGACAGCCTTGTGGTGTTTTTTGGGGTACCCTCCCATACAACACGTTTATGTAGGGTTGATATACAATTATACGTATATTATAAAAATCTACCCTAAAGGAAATGTTCTCCTCTGATGACTCTGTGATAGCATTTTGTGGCATACATTAGAAACCCACCGATATTAAAAATAATATTATTAATAATAATTATAATAAACAGCGATATATCAGAAAGGAAAATTTTTCGTTACATAAAGTTATCGCATGATCACAAAATTTAGGTTTTTTTTTTTTTTTCAATAAATTCAATCATTGTTGTGATATCTTTCCAATATTTGTGAACATTAAAAAGATTACTATCTCCTCTTATTCTCGAGACCTATTGTAGTGTTAACAAGAAAAACCGAACTATCACATATATAAACGATGAATAAAAATTTCACGAGAAAATAAAACCGGCACTTATCTTATATTACATCCACTTCTTCGTTGTAAAATATCCAGTTCTCGAAAGCGGTGCTTAAGAGGTTTCCTCTCACTCGTCGAACAGCAAAAAGAAAAAAACATCAATATTGCATGAGAGGCAAATAAAAAACGAACGGCCTCTTTCCAAACATCGCTTTCGAGTGGGACTCGGGCATTTTCGAGTCGCTTGAAGAGATTGGAGTTGTTTTATTGTATAAGAAAACTGCCGGAAATTCGCTTTGTCATAAAAGAACAATTTCAGTTCCATTTTATGCCCTCTTACACGGATGATCCCCTCTTCCTTCCTATTGCCAACCCCTTTTCAACAATTTCACAGAGGAAATGACTGCTGTTTGAGAAAATAGTTCGAAATGGAATACATTTCATCGTGCTCCCAGAAATCAAAAGCCTCTTCATTTTATAGAGTTTGAAACAAATCTTATGAATTACTACACACACACGTAAAATTTTGCATTAAAGGACGGGAAATGGAAGAAGATGCAAAGGCAATAAATTTCTTGAGTTCAATTTCAGAATTGCATAATAGCTTGTTTTGCTGAATTTCAAATGCATAGCAGTTTGCCAGCGTTATTACATCAGTTTTTATGAGTTTATTTTATGATTTGTTTTATGTTTTTTTTTATTCAAATTTAGAATAAGATACTAATAAAAAATGAACATATGAAATTTTATTTTTTTGTCATGATTTATGTAGTATTTTCCAATGGCCACAAAATTTAATTAATGAATCAAAATATATCTTTTATTCCCCAGCATTTACCAGCTTTTGTAATAAATGCAATCACTGCTGTGATATCTTTCACATATTTGGGAACATTAAAAAGATTTATATCTCTCTCAACGTTTTTTTTTTTTTATTCCCAAGCATATGATTTAAGCACATGATTTTTTTAAGTTAATAATTTCTTTTTAATCTTTATTTTACAAATGTTCGATGTTCAATGCCTATAACTACAATGTAGATTACCAACTGTATAAAGACGAAGTTCCCTTTTCTTAACCTAGTGTATACCAAGATTAAGTAAGACATTGTAAAGAGTCTCGCAATGATAATTAGGCAGCCTGGTAGGTTTTTTTTTCGGTTTTCTCCCATTCAACACCCATATGTAGGGCAGCAATCGCTAAAGATCTACCCAAAAAAGGTACCCCACTCCTCGGTAGACATTTTGTGACATATATTAGAAACACGTCGATGTTTAAAAATAATAATAATGCTGTGTCAGAAAGGAAAATTTTGCGTTATATAAAATATATTAAAGTTATCGTATGATCACAAAGTTTAAGGTTATTTGGGGTTTTTTTTTTTTTTTTTGCAAAAATTCAATCATTATTGTGATATCTTTGCAATATTTGTGAAAATTAAAAAGATTCCTATTTCTCTCAAAGTTTATTTGATTATTATTATTCCCGAGCACTAATGTAGTGTTAACAAGAAAAATCGAACTATCACACATATAAACGACGAATAAAAATTTCACGAGAAAATAAAACCGGCAGTTATCTTATAATACATCCACTACTTCGTTGTAAAATACCCAGTTCTCGAAAGCGGTGCTTAAGAGGTTTCCTCTCACTCGTCGAACAGCAAGAATAAAAACATCAATATTGCATGAGAGGCAAAAAAAACGAACGGCCTCTTTCCAAACATTGCTTTCGAGTGTTACTCAGGGCATTTTTCTAGTCGCTTGAAGAGATAGGAGTTGTTTTATTGTATGAGAAAACGGCCGGAAATTCGCTTTGTCATAAAAGAACAACTTCAGTTCCATTTTATGCACTCTTACACCGATGGTCCACTCTTCCTTCCTATTGCCATCGCCCCCTTTTCAACAATTTTGCAGGGAAATGACTGCTGTTTGAGAAAATAGTTCGAAGTGGAATGCATTTGATCGTGCTCCCAGAAATCAAAGACCTCTTCATTTTATAGAGTTTGAAGAAAATCTTATGAATTACTACAACACCGCAAATTTTGCATTGAAGGAAGGAAATGGAAGAAGATGCAAAGGCAATAAATTTCTTGAGTTCAATTTCAGAATTGCACAATAGCTTGTTTTACTGGATTTCAAATGCATAGCAGTTTGCCAGTGTTATTACATCAGTTTTTATGAGTTTATTTTATGATTTGTTTTATGTTTTTATATTCAAATTTAGAATAAGATACTAATAAAAAATGAACATATGAAATTTTAATTTTCTGTCATGATTTATGTAGTATTTTCCAATGGCCACAAAATTTAATTAATGAATCAAAATATTTTTATTCACCAGCATTTACCAGCTTTCGTAATAAATTCAATCAATGCTGTGATATCTTTCACATATTTGGGAACATTAAAGAGATTTATATCTCTCCCATCGTTTTTTTTTTTTATTCCCAAGCAAATGATTTGAGCACATGATTTTTTTAAGTTAATAATTTCTTTTAATCTTTATTTTACAAATGTTCGATTTTCAAGGCCTATAAATACAATGTAGATTACCAACTGTATAAAAAGACGAAGTTCCCTTTTCTTAACCTAGTGTATACCAAGATTAAGTAAGACATTGTAAAGAGTCTCGGGACAATGATAATTAGGCAGCCTGGTAGGTTTTTTTTTTCTCGGTTTTCTCCCATACAACACCCATATGTAGGGCAGCAATCGCTAAAGATCTACCCAAAAAAGGTACCCCACTCCTCGGTAGATATTTTATGACATATATTAGAAACACGTCGATGTTTAAAAATAATAATAATGCTGTGTCAGAAAGGAAATATTTTCGTTATATAAAAATATATTAAGGTTATCGTATGATCACAAAGTTAAAGGTTTTTGGAGGGTTTTTTTTGCAATAAATTCAATCATTGTTGCGATTTCCTTCCAATTTTTGTGAACATTATAAAGATTCCTATCTCACTCTTACTGCCGAGCACTGCAGTGTTAACAAGAGAAATCGAACTATCACATATATGAACGATGAATAAAATTTCACGAGAAAATAAAACCGGCAGTTATCTTATATTACATCCACTTCTTCGTTGTAAAATACCCCGTTCTCGAAAGCGGTGCTTAAGATCTTCCTCTCACTCGTCCAACAGCAAGAAGAAAAAAACATCAATATTGCATGAGAGGCAAATAAAAAAACGAACGGCCTCTTTCCAAACATCGCTTTCGAGTGGGACTTGAGCATTTTTCTAGTCGCTTGAAGAGATTGGAGTTGTTTTTATTGTACAAGAAAACGGCCGGAAATTCGCTTTGTCATAAAAAGTACAACTTCAGTTCCATTTTATGCACTCTTACACCGATGGTCCCCTTCCTTCCTATTGCCCCCTTTTCAACAATTTTCAGGGGAAATGACTGCTGTTTGAGAAAATAGTTCGAAATGGAATACATTTGAGCGTTCTCCCAGAAATCAAAAGCCTCTTCATTTTATAGAGGTTGAAACAAATCTTACGAATTACTACAACACCGCAAATTTTGCATTAAAGGAAGGGAAATGGAAGAAGATGCAAAGGCAATAAATTTCCTTGCGTTCAATTTCAAAATTGCATAATAGCTTGTTTTGCTGCATTTCAATGCATATTAGTTTACTAGTATTGTTACGTTCGATTTTATGAGTTTATTTTATATTTCTTGTTTTATGTTTTTTTTTTCGAATTTAGAATAAGATGACTATAAAAACATGAACATATGAAATTATAACTTTTAAGTCAGGATTTATGTAGTTTTTTTCAATGGCAACAAAATTTAATTAATGAATCAAAATATATTTTATTCTCCAGCATTTACCTGGAAGTCATTAATATAATCATTATTAGCATTTTTTTCTAATGCAGCTGGCAAATACCTAGATAGTTGTCTTTTATGCCATACGCAAATGCTGCACCGACGTTACTCAACTTAAAGGGGGTGCGTGTAGTTTGAAGATAGGCTCGGACACGGAGTAACAATACACAAGGCAACGCTGGTTCTGAGTTTCCTCCCATACAGCACATATATATAAGGTTGATATACAATTATACATATCTCTATATTATAAAAATCGGCCCGAAACAAATTTTCTCCTCTGTTCGTTCGGCGATAGGCATTTTATGGCATATATTAGAAACCCATCTTTATTAAAATAATAATAATAATAATGTTGTGTCAAAAAGTAAAATTTTTCGTTATATAAAATATATTAAGGTTATCGTATGATCACAGAATTTAGGTTTTTCTTTTTGATAAATTCAATCATTGTTGTGATATCTTTCCAATATTTGTGAACATTAAAATGATTCCTATCTCTCTCATTTATTCCCGAGCACTGCTGCAGTGTTAACAAGAAAAATCAAACTATCACATATATAAACGATGAATAAAAATTTCACGAGAAAATAAAAACCGGCAGTTATCTTATATTACATCCACTTCTTCGTTGTAAAATACCAGTTCTCGAAAGCGGTGCTTAAGAGCTTCCTCTCACTCGTCGAACAGCAAGAAGAAAAAAAATCAATATTGCATGAGAGGCAAATAAAAAACGAACGGCCTCTTTCCAAACATCGCTTTCGAGTGGGACTCGGGCATTTTTCGAGTCGCTTGAAGAGATTGGAGTTGTTTTTATTGTATGAGAAAAACGGCCAGAAATTCGCTTTGTCATAAAAAACAACTTCAGTTCCATTTTATGCCCTCTTTACACCGATGGTCCCCTCTTCCTTCCTATTGCCCCCTTTTTCAACAATTTTGCAGGGGAAATGACTGCTGTTTGAGAAAATAGTCCGAAATGGAATGCATTTGTGTGTGCTCCCAGAAATCAAAAGCCTTTTCATTGTATAGAGTTTGAAACAAATATGAATTACTAAAACATCTCAAATTTTGCATTAAAGGAGGAGAAATGGATGAAGATGCAAAGGCAATAAATTTTTTTTATGTTCAATTTCTGAATTGCATAATAACTTGTTTTGCTGCATTTCATATGCATAGCAGTTTACCAGTATGGTTACATCAGTTTTTATGAGTTTACTTTATGATTTGTTTTATGTTTTTTATTCGAATTTAGAATAAGACGACAATAAAAACATGAACCTATGAAATTATATTTTTTTTCAGAATTTATATATTTATATCCAATTGCAACAAAATTTAATTAATGAATCAAAAAAATCTTTTATTCTTTAACATTTACCAGCATTTGCAATAAATTCAATCATTGTTGTGATATCTTTCCAATATTTGTGAACATTAAAAAGATTTTTAACTCTCTCACCGTTTTTTTTATTAAACAGCATATGATTTAAGCATATGATTTTTTTACATTAATAATTTTTTTTAATATTTAATTTAAAAATGTTCAATGTTCAATGCCTATAAACTACAATGTAGATTACCAACTGTATAAAGACGAAGTTCCTTTTTCTTAAACTAGTGTATACCAATATTGGATACGAAAATGTAAAGCAATGGCATCGATAGTTAGGAAACCTGGTGGGACTTTCTGGTTTACTATTATGATAACACCCATATGTAAGGCAGTAATCCCTAAGGATCTACCCAAAAATGTTCTTTTCTGATCACTCGGCGGTAGGTATTTTCATCGACATATATTAGGAAACGTCGATGTTTAAAAATAATAATAATGCTGTGCCAGAAAGGAAAAATTTTCGTTATATAAAATATATTAAGGTTATCTTTTGATCACAAAGTTAAAGGTTTTTTGGGGTTTTTTTTTTGCAATAACTTCAATCATTGTTGTGATATCTTTCCAATTTTTGTGAACATTATAAAGATTCCTATCTCTCTTTATTCCCGAGCGCTGCTGCAGTGTTAACAAGAAAAATCAAACTATCTCATATATAAAGATGAATAACAATTTCACAAGAAAATAAAAGCGGCAGTTATCTTATATTACATCCACTTCTTCGTTGTAAAATACCCAGTTCTCGAAAGCGGTGCTTAAGAGATTTCCACTCACTCGTCCAACAATAAGAAGAAAAAAAAAAACATCAATATTACATGAGAGGCAAATAAAAAACGAACGGCCTCTTTCCAAACATCGCTTTCGAGTGGGACTCGTGCATTTTTCTAGTCGCTTGAAGAGATTGGAGTTGTTTTATTGTACAAGAAAACGGCCGGAAATTCGCTTTGTCATAAAAAAACAACTTCAGTTCCATTTTATGTCCTCTTACACCGATGTCCCCTCTTCCTTCCTATTGCCATCGCCCCTTTTCAACAATTTTGCAGCAGGGAAATGACTGCTGTTTGAGAAAATAGTTCGAAATGGAACACATTTGTGTGTGCTCCCAGAAATCAAAAGACTCTTCATTTTATAGAGTTTTAAACAAATCTTATGAATTACTACAATACCGCAAATTTTGCATTAAAGGGAGGGAAGCGGACGAAGATGCAAAGACAATAAATTTCTTTGCGTTCAATTTCAGAATTGCATAATAGCTTGTTTTGCTGGATTTCGAATGCATAGCAGTTTACCAGTGTTGTTACATTCGATTTTATGAGTTTATTTTATGTTTCTTTATTCGAATTTAGAATAAGACAGCAATAAAAACATGAACATATGAAATTATAATTTTTAGTCTAGTTTAGTTTATGTAGTTATCTCCAATTGCAACAAAATTTAATTAATGAATTGAAATATATTTATTCACCAACATTTACCTCGAAGTATTAAATGTAATCATTAATATTATCAATATTTCATTCTTACACTAATTTTTTATGACTTTAATTTAATAACCAAATATACTATAATCTTATTACAGTTTAACTAATAATAAATTATTGGTTAAATGAAAATATTAAATTAACGATAATTTTATAAAAATTGTTCAGCATATAAAATATTTTAATAATGTGGTGTTTCTAAAAATGCAAAATATTATATTTAAAACTTCTTCTAGACAACTATGCCCTAAGCTATAAGCATCATGTCGAGTTTTATCTTATATATTTCCTAAAAGCCTCATAATTAAAATAATACCTCTGCATCCCTTTGCATAAATATTCAGATAAAAATAGGGTTCCTTGTTGTTCAAGGAATTAAAAATAATGTTTATTTTTATTTAGGTAATTACATGTACATGTCAGAAATTACATTTTAGGGATATTTGCAATAGTTCACTAATGAGAATATCTGTATTGCTTGTCAGCTTGTCATTGCTGTATTGTTTCATCGTATATTTTCAATGGCAAGGTAAAAATAAAAAAAATGTAAAACTAGAAATAATGAAAATTAAAAAAAGATGATGCTTATAAAAAGAGATCAAAGTGGCAGACGGTATTGCCTCTAAATTTTTAACTGGCCAGTACAAGATTGCTTCAGAATCACCAATAGTCATGCAAGAGATTCCGTCATGCCACAGAGTATACATTATGATTAACTATAAACATCAGTGTGATGAAGGGGCTTTCTCAAACTGTCATGGCCTAACAATAATCAGGGCAGTATCATACCTTAAGTAATAGAACATTTGTGATATTCAGAAGATAACTCTGAGTCGTTTTATGCTAATTCTGATATGAAACTACGTTTTTACATTTGCGAATCACAATGTGTTTATATCCAAAATAATTTTTTAGCTTTACGCGCTAGAAAATCGGTTTGAAAAACAGTTTGTTTCCAAATATACCGCAATATCAACTGAATATCAGAAAATTAAAAAAAAAGATTTTATTTACTGCTGTCAACAAAAAAATTCGTACCTTATAGGTATTTAGAAAGTTTTACTGATCTAATAGTATGGAGTGGTACTATGAACCAGAGAGCAAATATATATTTTATTGCAAATAATTATTTTAATAATTTCATTGCATCATAACAATATAAATTTGTATATTTCAATCACAAGCCAAGAAACATTCACTTTGGAAAATTCTTCAGAGAGGTCAGATGATCTATGGATGCCCAGTTTAATTCAGTTCTGAGATATAAGGCACTGCAACGAAGGCGTTGAATCAAATGTCCCAGATATTTATTTTTTATACTTGATATTTATTTTTTATTTTTTTATCCTAGATATTGTTTTGTGTATCGTATAAATCTGATAATTATATTTGCAACACAGAATCCACTTTTATTAAAAACTATGATCTTGAAATTATAAAAACTGATCCAAAAAGTAATTTGATCCATTGCGCATATCGCTCGGGCATCTGACAACACAAAGATTGCGCATAGCAGTCAAATCCTTCAACTTAAATCATAGCCTACCTATTTTGTTTCTTCACGTTAACATTTGAAGACATCGTTTGTTGGTAATCATGTTTAAAACATTCTATCAGCCCGCCAGCTATCGAGAAATGTTCCACGTTGTCAAATTTATCGCAAGATAAGTGAAACTTACGGAGAGAATTCGATAAAGTGAAGGTATGTTGCGAAAGTGGATTAGGATGTTCAACGAAGGAAGGAAAATTTCTACGAAGAGGAACGCAATGGAAGAATCGGTGCAGTGCATCAACGAAAAGTTTGTTTCAAAAGGCGATTCATGATTTTCGATTTGCCAATGCATTTTCGAAACATTTCACGATATTTATTACATGAAATTATGACTGAATATTTGCACTACAAAAACCGTGTTTTTGATGGGTACTAATCAGCCGTTCAAAAACAGAAGCTCATGGGAGTAACTTTAGAGTTTTGCAGCGTTATGCGACTGATGGAAATGATTATTTGAAAAATTTTCAAAATAAAACATGGATTTGTAACAAGACACCTGAAACGAAACTGCAGTCGCTGGAGAAAAGGCATACTAGTTCCCCGAAATCCAAGAAAGAAAAGCCACCTCTTTCTTCAAGAAAATCATGTGCACCATCTTATGGACTGTCAAAGATCTTTGTTAGTTGACTGTATGGAACGAGGCACAACAATCAGCATTACAACTTACAGTGAGACATTGAAAAAGTTATGGCAGGCAAAAACAAAAGGGAGTGTCTGGCATTGTGTTCCAGCATGAAAAAGAGGGACCGCATACAGCACACGTAATGACGACATTGCTTGATTCATTTCTAAGGAACAATTCTGTTAACCTTATTATAATACTAACTAGGCTCTATCCGATTTCAATTTGTTTTTTTCATTTCAAGAAATTTTTTGCTGGCCATTTTGCAAGTGATGATAAGATCATGGTAAACATCCAGAACTGGTTCAGTTCTCATGCGGCCGAATTCTACGAACCGCGTATGTTGAAATTAATACCAAGATAGAGCACATAGGTGGATATTTTAAAGAAATTATTATTTATTATTCGAAAGGTAGTTTAATGTATGAAGATTCTTCTGTTTAAAATGAAATGAAAACAAATTGATTACCTTTTTTAATACTCAAATGCTACTTACTTTCTGGAAGAGCTTTTTTATTCAATATGAATGGTCATTGCGTATTACTATTTATGAGAAGTATATGATGTTAAAAAAAGTTTCTTTAGTTGTGTTAATTAATCTAAAAAAATTATGAAACTTTATGTGAGGGACAGGTATTGATATAGACAGGGTTAAAGTAAACAACAACAAAATATTTTATTCCTTCATGCATAGCACATAATTCATGTACTTATTCAATTGATTTTCTGGATGCCTTGAAAAACTTAAAGAGAACAACAGAAATTAAATTTAAATCAATAATAATGAGTTTCATATGGTTCCTGATGGCCAAATGACTAGCGTTCTGGCACTCGGTGGCACAGGTGTTGGGTACGAATCCCTTTGGACCATTGTTTGTAGTGGTTCGAATTCACTTTAAACCGTATGTCCCGGTCTAATATGACTGTAGAGCGTTGGACGTACGGCTAACAATCCTATCCCGTAAAAATTAAAACATATTATGTCTCGAAATCTGCCATTAGGTAGACGTCCTTAGCCCACCATGGGGCTGTTACGCCACTGATGATGATGAGTTTATTACTGATATTAATATCTAAAAATCCAAATTGTTTGCTAAGCAATTTTCTCTTATAAACCATTAACCCCATATAAAAAATTATATTGAAAACTGATTAAATCAAATTTATACGAAATTCTCCAAACCTGCCTAGTTCCAGATGCTTAATTCTATAAGCTACAATGCGTGCTAAATTTTTTCAATTTCAAAATATTTTTTCCTACAACACACTGTAGTGATATCTCCCATAAGAAATTTCTAAGCAAAATTGCATAATTTTTTGAATACCAATTTGTAGATTCTTACTTTAAAGAATATTATGGTCAATTCATAAAAAAATTGGAATAAGGTACATATCCAATTTTGCAGTATTTCAATGTGAAATCTTTTAAGGCAGAAATAAATTTTCTAAGTCCAGGTTGAAACACTAAAATGTGTTTCAACCTGGACTTAGAAAATTTATTTCATAAAACATTTCAATAAAACATTAAACATAAAACATTTCAATTTAATAAAGATTTCTTATGCAACTTGGAGAAAAACAGGCATAGTCAGTTACAGAAATCCCATGTGAGAGATGTTGAAAAACTATACATTTTTATTGTTGTTTTATTCTTCAGTCTTTCCGAACAAATATGGTGAAATTTATTTAATGCGCAAAAGTGTGCTTAAATCTCTAGTGAACTCTGCTGGAAGGTATCCAAAACCCAAGAGAAACTTTGCACCTGAAATAAACACGAAATAGGAAACAACAGAAGTACGTGGAATACAATGCTACAAAATAATTCAGAAATCCTAAACATTGAGTTCAAAAGGAAGTGTATTGTCTGTCAGTTGCACAAACTCCCTAGCTTAAGCATCTTGAAGAATAGAGGTTTTGTCATTTTGGAAACCACCCAAAATAACCTTGAACTAGAGTAACGTAACTTCTAATCTCAATGGGACCTTGAATTGATGACATCGTTCAAAGGTTTACTTGAAATTCTGTGCTTATTAATGAAATAAATACTACTTTACATTAATATTAGGCATTTACATTGCGTGCCATCTCATGTAAAACTATTTGTATACATTAATTACAAACAAAAGTTAGTGCAATTACATTTAAACCACCTTTTTTTGTACGGTGAACAGGGATCGCACAAAACAGGTTCATGGCTGTTCTTTTCATTACCCTTTATTTATATTATGTTTTTCAAAAGACAATTCTTTTACATATATCTCATGAAAGAAATCGCACAAAATTGGGTTTGATTGTAATACATCAGTTAATATAGTTTAAATAAATTATTATTTCAATCATTTTTAAATATTAGTAATCAATAAATGTTAGACTTTGTTCGTTTACTTTAACTCTCGGATCATGTAGTGACGATAAGGCACCTGTACTTGAATGTGCTATACAAAATTCGGTAGATTCATAATAGAAAAGGAAAGATGATGCAGCTTCAATTTCGTTGACTAGCTCGTAAGTAAGGAGGTGAAAAAAAATCAATTTTTTAATATATTTTTGTTAAGTTCAAAGTAGACACAACTTTGTTATGTCATCGTAATCTCGAAGAACGATATCGAGAGTAAGTCTTCGGGAAGATAGTTCAGTGGTAGACACCAATACGAATTCCATTAATATATACCTGGAAAAATGTAACTGGATAGTCTGCAATATCAATATGAGGTTAAAGTCATAATTCCAACCTAGTCTATTCATTTATCAAACAAGAGCAACCTATCGACATCAAAGCTGCTTTATCTTGCAAAATAGGGCATACTAACATTACTCCAAAAGTTGGCCAGAAGTTGCGTTATGAATGATTAAAACATTTCTCATTAGCAGTAAAATTGAAAACTTGGAAAGAGGAAATGATTTACAAGTAAATACATTTCAAGCATTTCAAGTTTCTTTTAAAACTTCTTTCGTAAGCATGATAAAGCTGTCTATATCCAAGCTTACTGACAAGTAAGTCCCGCAAATAAGCCGTCTCGATTCTCTCATGAAGTGCAGGAAATTCCACACAAAAAAATCTACATTTAAGTACACGCATCTACTCTATACACAATAGGAAAGAAACAAATCTACATTCCCAAATCCGTGAGATAGTTCACGTCAATACAAACCAACAGTCACACGCTTTTATTTTCGAAGAAAAATGTAAAAAATATTCTGTATAGTTCCCGATCCGAAGGGAAAATGTTAAAATTATGCAGGGAAGTTGTTTCATTGCTTTTCTTCTTTGAGCAAAAAGTAAAAAAAAAATTGTCCAAAGCACACCTATCCGACACAAAGTACCGGTTCGATTTATAGCAAACTTCAACGTCGAAGAATATTTCTCGCGTTGATTTGCATTGTTTTATGGGCGAGACATTTCTTCCGTGCGTTGAACCGTTTGCGAAAGGATTCAGAGCAAAGCCCGTTTGAGATATGTCTGCACCATTTGCCATCAAACGACGGTTTCCGCTGTTTCGGTGGCCGTTTATTATACACCTGTAACGAGAAACAACTTTTCAACCAGTTTATATACTTCTGTTAGTTTACTGCAGAGAAAAATGCGTCACAACATATGTGTCTGGGGATCTTTATGGTTGTTTAATACTACATCGCGATATTTCTAATAGACTGCATGACGAATTTTTCATCTTTTGTTTTATATATTGTAATTTACTACAAAGTATTACATTTGGTTGCAAAATGTTTCATGTTCTTATCAGCATAACATGTTTAAGGAAACTCTAATACAATGTAATATCCTCTTGCAATATGTGACAGTTTTATCTGTTACTAACTACTCTCATAAAATAAAGAGATTTTAAACTATTCCCTCCTCAAAAGTGAAATGCAAAGACACATTGAGAGTTACAGGAAAATTGCACGACGAGATAATTGAGATGTGTAAATGATTAAAAGAAAAAAGAAAAATGAGCAAAATCGCATGTTTGTACATAGAATATATGGTCCCAAAGGGCAGATACATAGACAATTGCAGAATGGGGCATATTGTTGGAGATAATTAATAATTGTTTGAAAACTCCATAGCCAGCCATGTCAAGCCATGTTCGCATGTTATCTGTAATACGTGATGGTAGTCCTCGGCCCACTTTACCACAACTGAGGTTCTGCAAATATTGTTCGTTGGAAGAGAGATCAGGTGAGATTACTGGCCAGGGAAGAAAATTAGCTCTGTGGTGTTTGGTAGAGCAATGTTTTGCTGTGCTATCAAATGTGGCCTGCAGCAAAGTACGAAAAGCAGGCTTCATAATTCGTGAGGAATATACCACACAACTATTGTAGAAAATGGGCAACTGAGATGTCAGCTGATTGAACAAATAACCATCTAAAATCATCATGCTGCTAGAATGAAACCATTATGATGTTTGGCGTTCGCTGGAACACAGAACCTACCGAAACCAATATTCGTCATTGAACATTGCCTGTTGTCAGTAATTTTTGTAACAAATTTGTTTGTTTTCTAACAAATTTTTGTTGTAACAACTAAATTTAATAAAGGTACAAAGCTAATCGTGCAATCCTGTGTCGATTGTACAGTTGCATTTTTGTTGCTAATTTCCAGCAATCTGTTATGAACTCATTTAGGTGTAGAGATTCAGTATTTCATTACAACAGGCAACATATTTAATGTGACTGCGCGAAAGGGTCCTGACAAGCTAATAGGTGAACTTGGCAGTTATAAGATGTGTCTTCTGTCTACGATTCCTCCTCCAAATTGTTCACAGACACTCCTGATTCATCGTGGTTCATATCATTGGATCTTGTGCCCAAGAATACAAGCATCAACATATGAAGGACTTTAGGATAGGTTCTCATTCCCCAACCATAAATTGGTGGTATAGTACAGCTCAATGTTGTCTCCATTTGCGCTTTACCCGTTTCTTCGGAGCAATCAAACCCATCATTGATTGCAACTACGAAATGAATCGGCTGTTTATCGTTATAAGCAACTGTGAATCATATAACCGATGCTTACAGAAACTTTAATATTTTCGTATATTTGTCACATTATTAAATCCTTATACTGAGATGTTTTAAAATAGCTTTATGCAATAACAATATTTCTTATAATATCCCAAAAATTCTCATTGATTTTATTAATTTTAAACTATTATATGGGGAAAAATTGCGATCCTAAAGTACAATCCTAAAGAGAAATTGAATCACTTTTGTTATTCAGCGTGGTGAAAAAAAAGGTTGTAAATGTCAAACAATCAATCCATCTTTAATAAAACAATTTCTAAAGATCATGGAAGTAAAACATTGACAGTATTATGCAGATATAAATAATACTCTTTTTATCTGGCTTTTATTAATACCCATCCAATTTAAAAAAACTGCTCTGTGATAAATGACGTTCACGTAAATTTTTCCAAGAAATGAGGATCACAGTATCATTAAATAACAAGATTAATGATTTCTTTTTGGTTATATACTCGTTGAAACTCAATTTACTTACATTTATTTACTTTTGAAGTATTTTAAATTATTATTTAAACTACATATTTTGTTTGCATATATTTCTTTCCTTTATTTCTTATTTCTTCCTTTCAAATATATATATTTTTTATTTTATAAAAAGTTTTTTTTTTTTATACAAACATAACCATTTATAAATGTAAGTCAAGGGCCTTTTCTTATAATAAAATTATTCATTTAGTTATACTTTGAAAAAAATTTGTTTGTTGAAACTGCTATAGCAATAGTTTACTTTTTAAAAACAATTTTTATCTTCTTTTAAATTTTTTTTTAACTTTGAAAATAAAATACAATAATAATTTCTTCTAAAATGATATAAGATTTCCCTATTCTAACAATCCATAAACTTTTAAAATTTATAAACTTCTAAATTTTGCAATTCGTTGCATTTGGTAATAAGTACATCTTTTTATTTTTACTAAAAGAAAAAGGTAGATATATTAGAATATAGAATGCCTAAAGAAATAAGAAATTTTCTTACTTTTGAATTTTTTTCTAGTAGAGAAATAAATCACAGTCATCACTCATGTTTTACAAATTGCCAGAGAAATTTGTATAACCATATCTTTTTATCAAGTATGACAAAATAACTGATAGTGTGCTTCTGTGCTGAAATGTTAACTTGAACTAAATCGAGTTGTCTTGCAGAGAATTTAGGTTTTTCCATATTTTTCCAATTTTTATGTTTTTCTATTTAATTTTTTTGAAAATATTCTATGTGCATCTCTATATTTATATGTTTATTGCTATTTTATTGAATTTTTTTTAGGATGAATATTTCATGTAATAGTATACTTTCTATTCTAAAAACTTAAAATAAGAATCAATTTTGTTACTGATTGTTACTTTGATATTCTCAATGAAAGTTTTTGATATTTTTAATATTATTTAAACTATTTTATCAATTTCATTTCACTTTTTTTATAAATTTTGATGAAAAGGCTGAAATAAAATTTGCTTTTTAAAAATCATTGATTTTAAATTGAATATCTATATAAAAAATTTGTTAAGTTGATTTAAAGACTTTTAATTTTATTTATTATTAAAATTTCAATTTTATTGCCAGACTGCTTATTTTGTATATTTGTATATGAATGTTCGTTGGCTTATGTATGTCTACGTTTTTCATTTACAGTTTATAATATTCAATGTAATATAAATATTTCGAGGCGTAAAAAAGACAACTTCACGAAACAAACTGTAAAAAGTCCTTTTAAGCAAAAATTTGTTTGCATAATTAAATATTGTATGGACATCTAGTTTATAACGGAATATGAATGTATAAGAATATTTTTTTCTGAAGAAAAAAAATAAAAACTTCTAACAAAATATTTTGAACTAGACAAACTAATTTATTTTATGTAATATAATCCACATCTTGAAGTAAGATTAATAAATAACAGTGATAATCAGAATAGACGATGAAAATCTCTAAAAAAACATCAATTTCCACTTATAATTAAGCTAACATAATTCTTGTATACATTAGTCATATATATAATTCTAAACAGATCCTACATAGGAATTAAATAAATATTATGTTAGTGAAATTTAAATTTGTTAAGGGTAAATATAAAAATAAAAATCAAATTATGTCATCAGTGCATGTTATATTTCATAAGAAAATAAAAATGACTTTATTAAAAATTATTTTGGTGATAATCAGAAGTATCATAAGCAGAAAAGTATTCAGTAAGCTAAATGCTAAAAGCTAAAAAAATTGTAATCAATCAAGCTGCTAGAAAATTAAAGAATTTTCACTTTGTTTACTTTTTTCAGTGTTATACACCAGATAAAAATATAAAAAAAATGAGCTACAAATCCTCAAAAAAATTGAAGGATTTCAAATTCATTTTTTTCTATTCTTGTTATAATCAGCATTGCAATAAAGGAATGCTGAAGAAAACTGTAAGAAAAAACTGCATAATAAATAGATACATTTATTTGGTTTAACGTTAATGGCTTTGATTTAATTATCTATCAGCTATGAAAATTAGGTATGACAAAGGCAAAAATGTTAATTTTATTAGAAATACCAAATTATCATGGGATTAGTCAATTTAAAAATTTACATTCATCCATATTAGCTAAATCATGTTGATTTCTTATTGAAAATTATATATTACCCACTATTTCTGATTTTTAAAAAGAAAACTGTAAAAAAACTGTATAATAAATAAATTTATTTCGTCTTCAACGCTTATTTATGACTTTGATTCAATTATCTCTTAGTCATGCAACTTAATTGTGACAAAACCAAAAATTGTTAATTTTACTAGAACACCAAATTATTATAATCTTAAGTCTTAGTCAATTTAAAAATATGCCTTAATCCATATTAATTAACTTCATCATGTTTAATTCTTATTGAAAATTATGTACAGGGTGATTATAATTAAAGTGCCACTTTCAAAAATGTTGTAAAAAAATAACAGTTCTTCACAATGAGTTCAAATTTGAACTGAAGTTACTTGAAGAAGGAGAAACGGAATGGCATCAAAAACAAGTTCACAAAAATTTCACCGATTTTTTCCCATCCAATATGGTAAGACTTAGTTGTGGTGGATGGGCTTTCCACTAACAGTGTCACAACTGTTGAATGACTTGGAAGTCCTTTTTTTCATCAAAAACTGAAGCAATCTAGCGCATTGAACACTACAGTTGGTTGAATGTGCAATTCATGCCAAATATGTTGTAATTTCGATTCAAAATATCACTGGCAACCGAATTCACTTTCTTTATGCCGCATCTATTAACACACATTGGAAGTTTTTTGATGTCGTACCGTTTCCTCCTTCTTCAAGTATTTTCAGTTCAAATTTGAACTCATTGTGACGAGTGGTTCTTTTTTACAGCATTTTGAAAGTGGGACTTTAATTATAATCACGCTATATTACCCACTATTTATGTTTGATAATTTCTAAATGCGTAAAAAAATAATAAATCCAAAAAAATATTTTAAACTTATTAAATATAAATCAAAATTATTCCAAATTTCCATTAATTATTTTAAATAGTTGACCCTATTTTTGTATTGGTTATTTTTAAATAACCCTAAAATCATTACATTTTAATGAACGAAATTTACTATCATAATTTTTAAATTCATGATTCACAGAGTTTAGAGGTAATAGCTTATAACTAATCAATTTTAAATTCAATAAAAATTCAAAATTATTATAATTATAATTATAATTACTTCAATAAAAAATATTATTAAATATTATTTTATATTATATAATAATATTATTATAATATTATTAAAATATTATTAAATATTATATTATATATATATATTATTTTAAATAATATCAGTTAAAACCATTACATTTTAATGAAGGAAACTTTACTATAATAATTGTTAAACCCATGATTCGCAGAACTTATTAAAGCAAGAATTTATACATGAATATTAACAGTATAACATTTTTAAAATAATGAGTCTAACTATAATTGCAAAAGAAATGCAAAATAACTTCCTAACTACATTTCTAAAACACACCCAATATCAAATTAGTTCAATTCACCATGAGCCACTTTTACTGCAGAAACATTTCTAAATTCTGCTTATACTAATCAGAAAATCTTTCGGGGTAATAGCCTATAACTAATATGTAAAATTATCAGTTTGCTTAATAAATAGCCTCCTTTTATTTAGTTCGTTAAGGAATGGAAGCGTGACTTATAGTAATTGCGCTTATTCTGCGAGAAAATCAATAGTTCTTGCGACACACAATTTTTGGTCCTTTCTTTCGAAGAAGTCCAATTAATTCGGTCTCACGGAGAAGGAAGTGTTAATGTTCATTAATCGAACCTTGTAAAAATATAACCATTATTGGAAAACAATAAAGATAATCGAGTGATAAAGAACAGCAAGGTGTAATCATTTGGAGACCAAGAAACATAAAAGTACCCCGATCTTGGATCTGAAGCAGATGTTTTTCTGTTACCAAATGAGCCCACGTCCCATAAACGAATGTTTTTCTGCTAAATACAGATGACTCGGCGTATATTGACATTGGATGTTTTTGTAGCAACGAAGCCATTTTGTGTTAAGTGGGAAAAAAGTTTCAAAGATAATTCTGTAAAAATTTATGTTTTTAGCTTTCTTTTAAAAAGTAATTGAGAATTTCAAAACATTGTGTGTTCTTTTATTAAATTTTAATTATTTATTTCATTAAATATAGTAAAATAATATTGTACACTTCCCAAGAAAATATTTAAAAACATTTTATCTTAATTTAAGTGTCGAATATCGCATCTATTAAATCAAAACAATCATAAATCTAAAGAACATTAAAATAAAAGCAGTAACTTCTAATGTTTGGACACTATATTGCCTGATATTTCTAAAAAACAGACAATAGGTAATTGTTGAATTATTTTAATATATTTGATTAATTCATCATGTTAAATAATATAGATTTCTGACATTATATGATGCTTAATAATAAATAAAACAATATTTCAAGTTATTCGCAATGAAAAACAATTTATGTTTACAACAACATAAATAGATTGCATAAAGAATAGCAATGTCAAGAATAGATTCATGGAACAACAATGCGACAATACTGTGACAAGGTGAAGCATCGTTTACTTAGCTTATTTCATTTCAATTCAACATAAAACTACCTAAATTTTTTTATTGGCTAAGCAAATGTTTTTCTGTTACCAAAAATCAAACGTCTCATAAACGAATGCTTTTTTCGGCTAACTATAGATGACTCGGCGTATATTGACATTGGCTGTTTTGTAGCAACGAAGCCATTTTGTGTTAAGTGGAAAAAAAACAGTTTTGAAAGATAATTCTGTAAAAATTTATAATTTAAGATTTCTTTTGGAAAAGTAATTTAGTTTAAAAGTAACCAATTATAATTAGGGTTTAATGTATTTTTAAATTTAAATATTTACGACTTCTGAATCACATATTTTTTAACACGAAAAAATGAAAATAGAACTTGAACTATTACTCAAAAGATTATACAAATAAATCCATTTACCTAAGTTAATGAAACTAAATTAAAAGCTAATTGATTTCGACAAAAATGTATAAAGAATCAGCGCAGTTTAAACAATATCGATTCTATGTAAATATACCCTGATGATAAAATGAATTCAAAGATTCTTGTAATTAAGTAATTAGTCATTAATTTAATTCTTTTTAACAAAGTCAGCTTTTCTTAATCTTACATTTCCTTGAATTCATTAAAAATTATTCCATTAGATTCGCTACATAAACAAATGCATTCCGTTTTTTATTGGTTTATATTGGCTTAAATAAGATTTTTATATTATTCTTTACTCCAAGTTTTACTTCACTAAAAGGGAAGTACAAGAGCCAAAAATGTTTCTTACATGAACTAGATAAGATAATAAGTATTTCATAAATTACATATTTTCCGTTAAAAAAAAGTATAAAGTTCTAAAATGTATCATTCAATTTTCTAAAAGTAAACTTTCATTAAGCAAAATTTAAAAAATAGAGTCTCGTTATTATGAAGTTAAAACATACAAATTAAATTTTGCAAATTCAAAACCTCGTTGGATCAAACTTATATTTATGTAACATTCATTTATTGCAATATCTTTTATTGACAGAAATGAAGATAAATTCTACGGCTGTTACATCATATGCATTTTAATTATTATTTATATAATTAAACACTATTATGTTTCATTTTTTTAAAGAAATGGAATACACTCAAAACTATTTTTTAACAATAGCTGAAATATTAACTGTTGTATATTACATAGATTTTAAACTCTATTTGCAATTAGCTATTTCTAGTACAACAGATTAATTATAGAAAGCGGTCTTCTACTTGTTCTTTAATTGGTGTAAAATATTTGCTTCAAATTTTCCTTAAATAATTAAAAACATCTACGTTAATTACGCGAAATTAAAAAAATATTATAATAAATAAATGCAAATCTATATTATATTCCTCTATTGCTTTTGGTATACTTTTGTAGACAATATTTTACTTACATTCAAATATAATCAAGAAATTTAACTACTTTAAATTTTAAATGAACATGAATTATATATTTTAAAAATTTAACCCTTATCTTATTGCTTTTTTTGGAGAAACAATCCTTCTCATTTTAATATATTATATATTTCATGATGATATTTGAAAAGTTCAACAATTATATAAATGTTTAAATACATAAAATTAAACAAACGGATTTTACTTCCATCATATCGAATCATCTTACCATTCCGCGAGTATACCATATCCATTACAAAAAGTATTTCCCTCATTCCTCATCTGGTTAATGTAAAATATTTACTTGAAATGATGTTTGCATAATGAAACAACCCCATTGAATACATACTCACACGGCCACTATATTAACAGTCTCATAAAAACTGGAATCTCCATCCCAAGTGGGAATTTTGTGATTCCCCCGCACTCAGTGCGAGATTTCCTGTCAGTAAAGTGTTTTAATGATTCATGGGCAGGAGGAATGGAGGATGCAGGACGTTCGAAAGCCCCTATCCCTGTACTTAGTGCCAACACACTTAAACGAGGTACGGTGCCCGTGAAATGGGTGGCCGGAATTATGGACATGCAGAAACATACTTGACAGCATATGGAGCTCGTCATGATAGCATGTGCTGGTGCAGTGTTTTAGAAGGCTCTCGTTCAAGTGATGGGGAAGACGCCTAATTTATGCATGTTTGGTATCTAATCTCTGAATGTTGATAGATTCCAGGTCTTTTGTTGATTTCTGGTTTTGAAATGAGTAAGAATGGAAAAATGTTTACCAATGTTGAATTTTTTTCAGTGAAATCTATCGTATTCTTATTCTGAATTTAATAATTTCATGGTAGTATTACTGATTCTTTATCAGATTATTCCCAAATATAATCATATCTCATATTTTATCTTTTTTTCGTAACATCAAAAGTTATCTTGTGCAAAAATTAATTTTAGTTTGGGATAAAAAGTATGGAAACATGATGGATAGTGGATATATTCTATGGAAAATGCTCACTTTGGATATTGGATATATTATATGGCATAGAAATGGGTGACCGGAATTATGAGCATGCAGAAACACTTGACAGCATACGGAGCTCGTCCTGATAGCATGGCTGGTGCAGTGTTTTAGAAGGCTCTCGTTAAAGTGAATGGGAAGGACATGTTGGAAGACGCCTAATTTATGCATATTTGGTATCTAATCTCTAAATGTTGATAGATTCCAGATCTTTGTTGGTTTTTGATTTTGAAATGAGTAAGAATGAAAAAAAATGTTTACCAATGGTGAATTTCTTTCAGTGCAAAGTTTTATCATATAAAATTTAATTCTGAAATTAAAAATATCATGGCAAATTACTGATCCTCTAACGCAGGTGTCCACTCCAAATGATCTCGTGGATCACTTTGGAAATGCGTCATGACCCTCGAGCTGCATATAAAATTATATATCTCCATGTTAGATTTAGATCCACTACAGACCTTTTTTTTTTTTTTGGAGTGAAAAATCAAACATAATGATTTATTATTGTGTTGACTATTATTCATAGATGTAAACATAGATAATATAATAATAATGCTAGTAAGCGCATTGTAAAGAAATATATAACACAAATGAAACAAAAAATACATAAATATAAATGAAATAAAAAACATGAAATTATTAAAAAATATTTATTCTACTAGTGCTATATTTTTTTCCACTCTTTCATAGCTTTTGCAAATCGATCTGAATTTGGGTATTTGAACCAAAGGCGATAACAACTTTGTGTGGCCAAATTTCTCAAATCGGAAAATTTCTCTATATATCTGTCATATATATATACATCGATATCTGCCATATATGTCTTATATTATCAATATCTGGAAATATCTATCATATATTAGCAAGAATGTTATTTTAAAAATGAGTTACTTTTTTCTCATAATTTCGACAGTTAATTTTTAATATAGGGATGCACAAATAATGTATTTTTAATACATTGGTTTTCAATTACTTTGGCCATTATAAAATAAATATATTTTCTAAAATTGTTACAAATCTCAAGGGTCGTAAAAATGTTCAAAGTGGGCCGTATACTGGACACCCCTGCTTTAACGGATTATCCGAAGTATAATCATATCTCATATCTTTATCTTTCCATAACATCAAATTAACTAGTGCAGAAATTAATTTTTAGTTCTGGACTAAGACTATGGAAAAGCAATGGATATATTCTATGGATAGTTCACTCTTATATAATTTATCTGGCAAAATTCCTTCTTGCACTATTTCATGTTGTTTTGCAGACACTTTACTTGATGTAGATTGATTAGGCAGCAGCTGCTTGTTAATTATACTCACGATAGCTTGCATTTATTATCAATTATTTTTCAAAATGAATACATTTGGAGTGCTAATATCAGCGTTGTATAGCGTGATGAATGAGAGGAATACATTTGTTTTAATGTGCAATAAGTGTTTAAATATATACTAGAACTACTGTAATAAATATAAAATAAAACAGTTTAAAAACTCATTGATTATAATTCTAACAAAGCCTATTTATTTTTGCTTTTTTTGGTTTATTCTATGGATAGTTCACTCCGCTATAATTTATCTGGCAAAATTCATTCTCACACTATTTCATGTTTGTTTTACAGACACTTGTCTTTATGTAAATTGATTAGCTAGCAGCTGCATGCAAATTATCCTTATGATAACTTGCATTTATTTTCTATTATTTTTCAAAGTGAATACATTTTTAGTGATAATATCACTGATGTATAGCAGTGATGAATGAGAGGATTTTTAGTTTGTTTTTTAATGTGCAATCTAAATGGTTACATATATACTAGAACTTCTGCAATGAATATAAATAAAGAGTTTCAAAACTTATTGATCATAATTCTAACAAAAGGCTATTTTTGCTTTGGATACATTCTAAGCATAGCTCACTCGGCTATAATTTATCTGGCAAAATTCTTCTCACACTATTTCATGTTGTTTTACAGACACTTTGCTTGATGTAAATGGATTAAATCAGCTGCGTACTAATTATCCTTACGATAGCTTGCATTTATTTTCTATTAATGTTTTCAAAATGAATACATTTTTGTGATAATATCAGGCGATATATAGCGTTGATGAATGAGAAGATTATAGAATTTTTAACGTGCAATCAAATGGTTAAATGTATACTAGAAATTCTGCAATGAATATAAATAATACAATTTAAAAACTTAAGGATTATAATTCTAACAAGCCCTATTTTTGCTTTTATTAAATTTTCTGATTCTTTAATTGATTAGATAGAATCAAAAATTATTTTCAATCTAATTAATTGAATATAGGAAAAATACTTATACTTCTTAAAAAATACTTTATATAGGAAAAATACTTATCCTTTAAAATATAAATAATAATTCACATTTTATGTCGCGAAATTTAAAAAAGTAATGTAACAAAAAACTTTATCTAACTTGTAATATTAATAAAAATTTTTTAAATTGCTAATTCCAATATTAATAAAAATTGGAAGAATTTGTATTACTTGGAAGAATTAACTAATTTTAATTAATTGGAAGAATTATGGAATGCTTTGATTTCTTCACAATTATTCCACGACCTCATTATGCTCGTATTACCAATTTAGAAGCTTTAAGAATTTAAATTATTTCAAATAATAAAATGTGTAAAAAAATGTTTTATTTAAATATTGCACAAAAATATCATTTAAAACTGCGCAGCTAAAACAATTACTTCTTTATATCTTAAATAATGCATGCAAGAATATTTCTTGAAATAAAATACTCATTTCCCCCCCTTTTTTTTAAAGCATCAGATTAATATGTTCGGAAACAAGTAAAAATGTATTGGCATACTTTTAAAATATTGTTTTTGAAGATGCATATTGAAAGCTGATATTTGATATGCATGTTGCTCTGGAGTTCTATAACTTTCTAGGGAAAAAAAAGAAATAATTTTTTTTTTTTTTTCTTCTTTCTATTGAAGTAACTCATACCTTGTGACGATAAAGAAAATTTCTCAAGCATGCTGATCGTTTTTCTATTTTCAAAAAGAGAATAAAACGTCTAGATTCTTTTAAGGCCACTTGGAGGCATTTAATCGAATAGTGCCTGTTCTTGACTTCCAAAAATCAATTTCAATTATAAACTTTTCATGCATAAAATCGCGTTTTTCTTTTTTTGCAATTACATTTTAAAATAACCTTCTCGACTTACTTCCAAAGATTTTTGCAAGAGAAAAACTAAACAAACGTAAAGTGAAAAAAATTGTTCCTTGAAGGTTTGTTTGATGTAAGAATTTCTTTGCACTAAATTATGCAGAGAGAAATTATTCTTGGATCGAGTAAAAACGTTCCTCCCTTTCTTTTTATTCTGCTACTTTTTCTTTTTTATGGGCAATTTTAGGTCCCATTTTTCATTCCCCAAAATTATGATCCATGACTTGGAACTCTACACCATACGAAGTCATTAAAATCCTTTCACTACAAAAAAAAAAAAATTTTTGATACATATTTTGTTAATGTACCTTCAAGACTTAAGTTCCAGGTGTGCTTGTTTTTATAAATCAATCATAAGCAATATTTAAAGTTCGTTATAAATAGCCTTTATGATTTGTTTTAAGCAATATTTAATGGTTATAAATAATATTTAAGATTTGCTATAGGCAATATTTAATGGTTATAAGTAATATTTAAGATTTGTTATAAGTAATATTTAAGGTTTGTTATAAGTATTATTTAAGAGTTGTTATAAGCAATATTTGGGGTTTGTTATAAATAATATTTAAAAAATTATTATAATTATTAAGGAAAAAGTATAAAATTCATACAATTCACTATTGGAAAGCAATATGAAAACTTGAAAATAAAATAAAATCATTTATTTCTAAGTATATTAGAATAATAATATGTTTTACAGAATTTCAAAAAACTGTGAATTTTATTAAATTTTAATTATTTGCTTTTTCATTAAATATATTAAAGTAATATTGTACAATTCACAAGAAAATATTTAAAAAAAAAAACATGTTAACTTAATTTTAGTGTCTAATATCACATCTGTTAAATCAGTACAATCATAAATCTAAATAACCTTACAGTAAAACAATAACATTAAAAATTTTTATGCCCGAGTATAATTTAATGAAAATTCGCTTTTTAAAAAATTATAAAAATTCTTTCAATTAAGAACTGGTGAAAAAATTCTTGTTAGGAAAATCCACACACGTTTCATGATAAACCCAAATATTATTCGCGAAATGATTTTCTTTCCTTTTAAAAAATATAAAACAGCTAGTATTTTAATTGCCATTAACTCCTAATTTAAAAATTAAAATATAGAACAATATTAGTATAGTAAACAGTAGAAAGTTAGTACAGTAGACATTATTACAGTTAGTTAGTAGAGTACAGTAATACAGTTACAGTTATTCTATAGTAGATTTATAGTAGATTAGATTAGTATTAAAATATAGTATTTTTATGAAAATTAATACATGCAATTAATAAATGTGTGATGTTATGTGAAAATTAATTTAAAATATAAGATTATGAATTCACTCAGTTCCTTGATAATCCACAAAATAGATAATTGTTGAATTGTCTTAATAACTTGATCAATTCACCACGTTAAATAATATAGATTCCTGGCATTATATTGTAATAAATAAAACAATGTCTCAAGTCCCTCGCATTGAAAAACAATTTGTGTTTACAGCAACATAAAAGCAACGTCAAGAATAGATTCATGGAACAACAATGCGACATCACAGTGACAAGGTGAAGCATCATTTACTCGGCTTATTTCATTTCAGTTCACCCTTATTCCCCGAGGACATTGCTTGTTGGTGTGATCTAATCCATTTGTGCTTAATCTCGGTGCTACATTCTTCACAATTTATGCTATTGCTCGAAATGGAATGCGCCCTGGTGAAATACCGACGAGGTCTTCAGTTGACTTAAGTAAAGACGAATCATCTTTCTGCATTAATTTAGGGTTATGTTGCCAGTGGCACGCTAAGGATTACACAAATCCGGCCATTAGTCTAATATTCGAGCGAGCGGCAATTATTTGTCGATGTCGCGCGCGCTTTACCAGCGATGTTCCCAATAAAGAATTTGTCTTCTCACTAAGATGTCAGAGTAGTAGATGAAAATTTAGTGGAGAAGGGCAAGGTTAAAAGATTAATTGAGACTTTTACTTATTTAGGGAAAGTTAGTTACTGCAGAAAGGGTTTCTTCGGAATTTAATCAGGTATTATTTGGGATTCCAACATTTGGATAGAATTTAATGATTAAACCGAATTTTTTTCCGTTGTAAAAGACTTAATCAAAAGAACATCTAAAAATAATTTTTTGCGGGGTATAATATTAACATTAAGTATCATCGTAGCAGTTTATTTGCTCTCAAAAGTAGAGTAGAAAAAATCTTTTTCTAATGCTGTATGAAATATTATTTTACTATAAAATATTTATTTCCTTACTTTAATATTATTTTACTATAAAATGTTGTTTCCCTTATTTTAATATTATTTTACTATAAAACATTGTTTCCTTACATTAATATTATTTTATTATAAAATATTGTTTTCTTACTTCAATTTTATTCTAACATTCTTGATAGGTATCCATTTTTTTTTTCAATATAATGAATATATTTTGGTAAAATCCATAAACTTTAGTTCTATTTATTTTAAAACATTACATAATCCGGCTTGAATTTAAACTAATTCCTAATTAAATTTTTTTTTAAATTTTAATAATCATTTAATCATGTTTTTTACGCTACATCATACGGAGTATTATTTTTGAAAATCTGTTTTTTTATTCAAAATATAAATCTTGAAAATAAATTTATTCAATAAAATAATAATAATTAACAAACTATTTAAATAGCATAAATAGATTTTCATGGATATTTTTGCTATTATATTTATCAAGAAATAAGAATAAAGAATTTATTTTTATAACAAAAGCTTAAAATTTGCAGAGTATTTCTAAATACAACACAAAACTATCACAAAATAATAAAAGTGAAAAATCTATTTCGTTTATTCATAAAATACACTTAATGTTTGAAAACAACAAATAATATTTTAGGAAGATATAAAATTTATAAATTCTTGTATGATAGGAACTTTTGAATCATTTTTTTCTTTAAGTACAGCAAGTATAGTTATTAAAAGAGTATATCTCATAAAGTAACATTTAGCAAGCATTGAATTTTTAAAAAGATCTTTAAAAAATACAAAATTTATTTAAATGAATTCCAATAGAGCAAAATAAATTTAAGAAATCTAAAAATAAGCATAGAAGTCCAGAATATAAAAAAATATTCAAGATTTCTATTACTTCTTGTATCTAAAACCAATTGAATACATATAACCAAAATGTTAGAAAAAAAAAGTAAAAAAAAAAAATTGCCTCATTAGTAGAAATGGACAAATAGTTATTTCAAATGTCATTTATCGAAGGACAAAATTTTTAAAAGACATTCAATGCTTTCTTCGTTTAAAAATGCCATCCAATTAAAAATGGTATCTCTGAATGCATATTTCAGATATTACAAAAATAAAAAAAAAACAATTCCAATAATAAAATACTTTCAAATATTTCTTTTTTCGGCTTTTCGATGATTTCAATGTAGCATAAATCCCATACGTCATAATTATGGCAAAATTAAGACCTCAATTAAATTGAAATAGCAAAGGGAAAAATCATTCTTTTTTTTATCTCATTAGAAAATAACACTTACCTTTTTTTTTATTCTATAAAAGACGAATAGATTATAAAAATCTTAGTCAATAAAATGTAACTTAAAACTCTTTTTTTTAAAACAAAATAACAAGAAAGAAAATAATTCGAAAACCAAACGATAGTACAACTAAAAATCTACTTATTTTCTTTTGTTGCCATTCCGAAACAAAGAAATAACGTAAGAAACAAAACAAAAAGTAGTGTTTGTTAGCTAAAAGGAGAAAGAGATTAGAATGTAAGCTTCTCAAAAATGAATAACAGTCGAATGAAGAAAAAAATATACTCAAAAACAATCGAAGCAAAGTTAAGAAATAAAGACTCTTAGTGGCGGGGGAAAATGTAACTACTAGGACAAAAGCATCTTTTTCTGAATCAAATGGAATACCTCTATTTTATAACGAGAGTGGAGTTGAGGTAACGCTGAAAAATCAATTTCAAATTAAAAATTAGTTTTCTTTTTCTCAAAGTTGTTTTTATTTCTTTCCGTCTGTTTCTGTTCCGATTCTATCTATGCAATCTCAGAGTTACTTTTCTTGTCTGTATAACAATTGATTAAATTTGTTTATTTTTCTAATTCACTCACTATCATATTTGTTAAAAAATAAACAATTCAAATTAGTCATTCCAAGATTAAATTTTTCTGTTCTTTTAAGAGAAAAATATTCATAAAAAATCCTTTTAATTTTTTATGAGTCACGTACAAAATTTATTTTTAATCTACTTATGGAAAAGTTTTCACATATGTGGGTTTCGTCGTAATTTTAAGAAAAGTAAAAGTAATTTAAAATAGAAAACAATATGGCAAAAAGGAAAGAATATCATTTATTTTACTTTATACGCAATAGTTTATTAAATATAATATTTTCCAAATGTTTAAAAATTTAAAAATATTTTTAATTCTAAAAAATCTCAAAAAATGATATCGCATATGATTTAGAGACGTATCCCATTGTCTGCCTTTTACTTTATCTTTGATTCCCTTTGAGACATATCAATTAAATATGATCGAAAGCATGCCATGTTAAAAAAATCGTCTGCTTAGAATGTTTTATTGTTTCTTATCTTGTGTATCTTGTTCTTATCTTTTTATAATTAGAATATTTCCATAACTAGATCAAGCAAGATTATATCATTCAAAATTCTCCAGTTTATTTATTTTTTGCATTTAGAAAAAAAATTACTAAAAAATTTATCAAGCAATAACATTAAAAGATTCAAATTGTTTTATACCCCAAAACGTTATAAATATCATGGTAGTATAACCAGTGCAAAATGTTAGATGGGGGGGAGGCTGCAACAAAACTATTTCACAGGAATGCTGAGAATTATCGTTTAGAAAATAAGCACAAACCCTTGATTGTGAACTGTAAACTATTGAGCAAAAATTGCAAGAATACAATGAAATACATGTAAATAAAAAAAAAACAGTTAAAAGAATAATTCTACCAACTAATTATTATAGCAAAAAGAAGGTATGCATACAAGAATTGAAGTGTAATGAATCGAAAATTAACCTGCTAGTACATAAAAAAATTCATGGTGTTATATTGAAAAATGATTTTAATCCAGTAATAAGAGTAGTAGAGTAACTTCTTAACTATCATCATGTTAATATTCGTTAAACATGGTGGTGGTGATGGTGATGGAATTATGCTTTAGGAAGAATGCCATCATGAATAAAATTTTCGAATTTATTAAAACTAACATGTATCAGTTAACGTATGTCGAATTTGAATCCAATAGAATATTTATTTCTATAATTTTAAGGTAGTATTCAAACAACATTTTTCCCAAGCAGCAGTTACGTATCTGAAAGGCAGTTGAATAACTCAGTAACTTACTAAAACCTATTTTGAATCTACTACTGCCTCAAAAAATTAAGACCACTTTTCAATTTAAAATTCCCGGGGCTTATGGAATTTCCTCATCTGTGTGAAATTTGAACGTCAAAATATTCATTAATGATTGAGTTACGCTTGGATTTGTGAGACGCTAAAACTGATTCAGGCGATTTTTGAAATGTCTGAATTCATTGAGCAAAGAACTTGCGATTAAATTTTGTCGACCATCAATCTCAACCGACGAACCATCGATTTACAATAAGAGATCTTGCTGATGATGCAATTCCATTTTGGGCCTCAAACGCCTCAAATCTCGATTGGTACCGAAAGCACTAAATACGCCAGCTCACACTGCATTGATTCTTCATGACTTTTTCGTCAAAAATGAAACCCATATCTTTCCACTACCACCGTATTCCCACCATGCGACTTCTGATTATTCCCTAAACTCGAAAGTCCACTTCGGGGACATCGTTTTGAGTCGATTGAAGAGATTCAACGTGAATCGCAGAGCTTTGAAGGCCATCCCTGCTTATGACTTTTTAGCATGCATTGAGGATTCGAAAAAAAAAGTTGGTATAAGTGTGGTTGTGGTCCGGAGGGATTACTTTGATGACGAAGAATAAATAAAGAGTTTTGGATGAAAAAAATAATTGGTCTAACTTCTTTGGGGCACAGTAGTATATAAATATAGATTAAAAAATATTCCTAAAGTTGGTGGATATTCATCAAGTAGTAAAAAAATGTTTTAATAACAACTAAACATTTTTTTTGTCAAATAATTGTTTATATTCGAAATTTTTCGTCTATGATATTCATTCTTTCAACACGTATTATTGTATTTAAAATGGAAAACTAAATGGAAATTGACTGGGATTTCTAAATGGAAATTGATTTTCCAAATGGAAATTGATGGAAATTCTACTGGATAGAATTTAAAAACCAAATGGAAATTGACTGGCATTTCTATATCAACATAATTTTAACTATTATTCTATTATTTATTAAAAATTTAAATTTAAATAATTAAAATAGTAGTTTGTTAATATTAAGTAATAGTAGTTTTAAATAGTTTGTTAAATATTAAATAAATATTTCTTATTAAAATTTTTAAAAAGAATATAATTTAATAACATATTGAAAGAAAAGTGCATTAAAAACATTAAATACCTTGAAAACGGGTTAATAAATTTATGGGTTTTTTTTTAAAGGAATGCAAGTTCATTAATTTTTATTAAAAATGCCGTCAATTTCAAAGAAACACATATAAACATTAAATTTATTCAGAAAGTAATATAAAATAATAAAATTCTTTTGACATCCTTATTAACAGATATATCAGTAAATTGATTTTTGAAACGAAAAAATACACTTTCGTATAGAATTCGTATAAAAAGAATGTTAATCAATGAGATAAAAAGCATTTTATTATTTGAATTACCTAAAGTATAATTAAAACTGAGATTACTTTTTCTAATGAAAAGCTATAAATACAATTAATTTACTTGCTGCTTCGTTTCAAAAAGTTTGTGAAACAAAAAAAAAAGGAACAAAATAATTTGTAAAGAAATTTGCTATTTATAAGTAAAACTTGAATGACTGATACCATAAAAAAATTAAAACATCGGCATAGAATGTGTTGGTTTAATTATCTCTCCATTTCTTTGTGATATTTGAGCAACTATATATCGATTGTTTTAAAAGTTTAAAAAGTAAAATGCGATAAAAAATATTCTAAAAGAAGAAATTAATTCTTGTACCAATTACTAGAGATGAAATAAAATAAAATTAGTATAAATTATTAGTAAAAATAAAATAAAATTATTTAATAAAAAATTATTACCATAACTCAAATAAGATGTTTACTATATATGAGGATTGATGGTTGTAACTAGCAATATATAATCATTACAACAATACCAAAAAAACATTTTTCCTTGTAATCAAAAAAAATTGCTCAACGAAGTTATTGAAATAGAGGCTGGAATATAGTAATAGACTGATCTTTGAATTTCCGGAATCAGAGGAACTAGGTTCGAAATCCAACAAAGCAAAGGGTAACCAAAGATACAGTGAATATCCGGGGAGGTATGAAAATTCGTTGGTCGAAATTTCACTTCGTTGGGCTCGAGGAAAAGGTGAGAATCTTCCAGATGCACTCAATGTACTGAGCAGGGGTTACAGTTCAAAACTGTATCAGCAACTGAATGTGTATTGTATTTAACCATTTCATACTATCACTACTACACCACCACGCCATTGTGCCTAGAGCTGAGTTGCCCCCTGCAGTTTGGAAAATGATGCAGGGAAGTCTGATTGGGAGATGAGATACTATGAGACCGGGACCCACTGCTTAAAAGTGGATTTTAACACTACAAACATCATATCAGCGCCAAGGTTTAAACCCCGAAAACTGTAGTACCGAAACTCCAGGCGCTAGCCACTCGGCTATCAGGAACCAATCTATTTCATAATAAATCTGTAATATATCTGCTATATATGGGTCGTTGTAGTAACAAAAATCTATCAAAATTCTCGGCGAATGCATATCACCATTAATTTCAATTAATTCTTTATGAAAAATACATCCGTCATGCTAAGCTTACTAATTGCGAAATTATAACTAATTCAATCTTGTTTTGTCGTCATTTCAGTGACATCTTCCTAGATAAGCCTCAGATGTCCTTTTAAAACAATTATCCAGTGTACACCAGTTGATATGCTAACGCCGTCCCGCGAAACCTCTTTTTATTATTTCATCACCAGTTGCTACATCTTCACTTGGCAACTTTTTTTTTCTTACTTTTCTTTCCTTTCACAATCAAGGTTTAGCATCTGGGGAACACACCCATATATACGCTCACCATCTCTGTCGCGGATGTAATGGAATTTCTTGGGCGAAAGTCAATTTACCATTTTTTTCCTTTTTACTTGTTATTTTATTTTGGTTTATCCTTCACCAGGAAAGTAGTGACAGCACACATACATCTTGAAGACCGATTAAGATGATGTTTACAGTCATATGATTCCAGGACCTACGACTTAAATAGTTCGAACTACTACAAACATCCATTTCATTGCTGGATTGGAACACGAAACCTGTAGTACCGAGCGCCAGAGCATTAACCCCACTCGGTTATCAAGATCCAAACTCTTTCATAATAAAGCTGGAAAACACTTAATCTTCTGCTATATAAATATAAGTCTTTGTAGTAACAAATGACCCACTGTCAAATTCTCCATAAAAAAGCATTAACTTAACTGAATTAATTCTTCAACAGAAATAAATTCTGGCCTTAACCATCATTTCATGCTAACGCTACTTCAACATACAACTAATTTCATCTTGCTCCTGCGTAATATTTTCTCAGACATCTTTAAAACAGTTATCCAGTGTACAATTGATATGCCTAACGTCCCGCGAAACCTCTTTTATTATTTCATCACCAGCTGCTACATCTTCACTTGGTAACAATTTTTTTCTTACTTTCGTTCTTCTTCTTTCCTTTCACAATCAAGGTTTTAGTGTCTGGGGAACACAACATGTACGCTTTACCATCTCGTCGCGGATGTAATTGGAATTTCTTGACGAAAGCCAATTTAGCATTTTTTTTCCTTTACTTGTTATTTTATTTTTACTTTATCCTTCACCCAGGAAGGAGGGAGGCACACATACATCTTGAAACCGCTTCAAGATTTATTGCTCCCAGGGTTCGCAGGAAGCAACAAATGAATTTTTATGCAAATAGAGCCTTTGATACTCGGGGTTTTTCAGCACGATAAAATACAATCAACGCTTCCCGCCTCCGCGTATGAAGGGGAAGCAGCAGCAAGAAGATAAGAGCGATGGCTGGCTAATATCAATAAAATATGCACTAGGCAATAACCGAGTTCCGAACTTCCTTTCTTCTTTCACTGAAAAGATGTCCAAGTAGGAGGTATTTCTTTATCGCTCCGCTTCTTCATATTCGGTATATGCAAAAGAGCCATAAATGAAGTGAGGTGAATATCGTTATATTAAAAACATATATCTTCGTTTAATACGAGTTTAAGAAGCTTCTCCTGGAATAGAGTGCATCAAAATTTTTGGAAAATTCTGGCATCGATGTAATTTATAGATACATATTTCAAATGTAGAAACCTTCGCACTGAATTCATGAAATTGGATTATGTAGCTGACATCTATCTACATTAAGGGTTCCAACTTCTTGTCATTTAAGTTTTCGATATATGCGCCCCTCTACCAACATTAGCATATGCATGGAATCAATTTACTTCCAACATTTTAGTAACCTGCTAAACATTCTATTTACTATATTTGAACTATTTAAATATTATTTTCTTTTTTAAAAAATGTATTTCGGGAGGATTTTAAAATTTCTCCAACATTGGTAACATTCGTGAGAAACTTTATCAATAGATATGACTGTAAAAAAATCAATAGATATGGCCCAATGTTGACCAGCTACAAAAAAATAAGTAGTTTTTAATAGTAATAGTAATTTTAATAGTAATAATAGTAGTAGTATTTTTTAGTTTTCATGAACAGGAAAAAATAAAATATTTGAACTTTAGAAAGTTCAAATATTTTATTTTTCCTAAGTCTTTTTAATAAAGAAAATCCTGCCTGTCTTTTTCTAAGTCTTTTTAATAAAAAAATACGGTTAACATATTCACAATACTGAACTGCTAACAAACATATGGAATTCAGCAGATGACTATGAAAATCACACAACAATCGCAAACGTTAGTGAGAAATATTAATAAATATCAGAAATAAAATCAATAAACGCAAGTGATGTATCTAATCGAAAGCGAAATATCAAAATGGTGCAAGATATGGAAAGAGAAACGTATCGTCTTTTCACGTTCGTGATTCTTTTTGATAGTAAAAATTAATGATACAATTTCGTAACGTAAAAATATGTTAGTGATAAAAAATGAAACTTTTATTTAATTAAAATATTATTAAAATAATGGATTCATATTAATTCATAATTTTTGGCTATGCACAATTTTTTAATTGATAAAAATAATCAATTCCAAAAAAAAACAATCCGCTCATCTAAGTGTTATTGTGTACATGCATGGCTTGCTTTATATAGAAAGAATGAATGACCAAGGATAATTTTTTAATCATTTCATCCAATAACTGAAGGATTAACTTTATATTTCTAACTTAATTTTGTTTTAATCTTTTTGCTACAACACTCGAGAAGTTTTACATTAATGGGGTACGATACAATCACATTAATAACTCAAAAGCAGTATTTTGTAAATACATATCGTGACTACCAGAATTAGAACAAACTTTCTCACAATAGAAATACAAGAAAGGTCACATCTATGAAAGTTACAACATAATATCTTATATCATATTTTTTTGGAACCAGAATTATCTCATTGTCCAACTGAGATGAAATAATAATAATAATAATAAATTTGGGAGAAAAGATACCCTAAAGAAAATTAAATTTTTTTACTGCTGGTTTAAAAATGATCCTGTTCGTTGACTTCTGCTTTCTATTTTGCTCTTAATTGCAAAAAAAAAAAAGGAAAAGGAAGGAAGCAGTTTCATCTGGCGACTCAATTTTTACCACGAGAGGTTAATTGGCCTCTTTGATTATATATCGAGAAAGTCTTTTTCAAAATCAAGGTTAGCATTTTCTGTGGAGAATTTATGAAAAGAAGTATCATCTGTTACGTGAAGTATCAGATGAAATTAGAATACATAAAGTCATAAAATTAAAAATATATAGTTCACAAAAAACCCTCAGAAAGTGGAAACGAAATTTTCTTAATAATATTAATAATAAAAGAGAATGAAATTAACAATTAAAAGACTTCTGGTTTAAAATTAAAAAAAATATTCCATCACTATGTGAGATTACAGAAATGAATCATAAAAAGGAGTCATCATCATATAAAACAAGGTAATATTTTAAAATTTGTTTGGTGAACTTAAAAGAAACGTGTTATATACTACCGTGCCCAAAAAGTAAGACCCATTTTTAATTTTCAAAGACTCTTTATTTATTCTTAAAAATTTATTTAATCTCCTTCAAAGTAATCCCCTCTGGTCACAATGCACTTATACCAACGCCTTTTCCAATCCTCAATGCATGCTAAAAAGTCATTGAGGATGGCTTTCAAAGCGCGTGGCGATTCTCTTTCAATCAACTCAAAATGTTGTCCCCGGAGTGGCCTTTTGATTTTAGGGAAGAGCCAGAAGTCGAACGGTGCTAAAGCAGGTGAATACGTTGGTTGTGGAACGATATGAGTTTCGGTTTTGGCGAAAAATTCACGAAGAATCAATGCAGTGTGAGCTGGCGCATTATCGTGATTAACATTAACAAGACTATGTTTTACCAAAAATTGGAAATTATCTCTAAGCTGCTTTCTTTAAATTAAGGCATCATTTACCTATATTTCTGGCACCAATTTTCAAAGCTCAATGAACTAAACAGATTTGTGCTGCATTTGTAATGCTTGGTCCTTTTTAATTTATAGTACATTTATTTCTCTTTATGCTATGTCAGAGAGCATTACATCATAAACTGGAAAATCCTCTTGAAACGCAAATGTAGAAACCACTCAAATCTAGTTTTAAAATTTGTTTTCAGCTCTTCACTGTATTCTTGATATTCATTAATTTTATTTGTCTGGATATTAAAGGAACTTACTTTTAAACGAGAGAAATATTTAAACATTTTTGACATCAGATCATCTTTGTCAAAAAATTAATATAAAAATACACTGTTCTTCAGAGTCACATTTAAACACAGAAAGCGCTTTATGCTGTTATATGAGCCGCATCTGCACATATTAATTACATTATCATACTTCTGTATTTATACAGCGTACACTGTAATCAGATTTAAAAAATGATAAGAAAAATGAATATAGAATATGAAATTACACAAACGCAATACATTGTAAAAATATTTTTTAATCATATTAAATCATAGTATTTATAAAATTTAGAATTTAAAATAATATATCAGTTTCTTAGAAATCAAAATAATAAATTTTGTATATAATTGAAAGTACTAAAATTTTCATAAAATTTATCATAATATTCATTTATTATTTTTACTGAATGAATAATAATTAATAGAATATATAAGAGTACAGTATTGAAATTACATACAGTATAATAAAGTATAATAATACAATAGAGTACAGTACTGAATAATAATAGATTACTTGCTGAATAGTATTGAGGATTACTGAATAATAATGAAGTATAATATGTTAATAGAGTATAGTAATGAAATTTTAAAAGAAGATCTGTGATAGAAATAAGATAAAAATTCTTTCCGCCAATACTACACTGCTTACATATAAAAGTTAAAACAAGAATTTCTAAGTAATAAATACAATTTATTTTTAAATAATATAGTTATGCTTTAATGCATTTTGTTTTTTTAAATTTAGGTATACTAAATTTGTGATAAATGTACACAAATATTGATTTGTATATTTATAACGAATAACATGCTATTTACCAAATCAACAATACTAAATTATTTTTAAATACATAATGCATTAATATAAAGTTACATTTTGTTTGGATACATATTTGAATTAATGGAAAAAATATTTTGACAATTAATTTCAAACAGATAATAAAGTTAATTTTCTTTTAAGTCTAGAAAAATTGCAATTTTTAATAAAAGAAAAAGCATTTCTAAAGAATTATTTTTTAATATATCCCCTAATGTGAGCTACTGAATTCCAGTAATCATTTTTTATTTTCATAAATAAAAACTGCATATATAAATAAAACCAGATAAGTACGTTTCTTTAATAATGAAAATTCCCACTCTAATGTTTTTAAAAATAACTTTAAGATTTACTTAAATCCCTTAATTAAGAGAAAAGTTAACGTTCATTAGTTGAATAAAAAAAATTGGGTTTCTGTCTAAATGTTTAATCAATATATATTATTGGCCTTGAACCATCTTTATGGACACTTGGAGCATTAAATCATGAAATCGGAATCATTTATTACTACTTTGCTGTTAATTAAATATTGCGAAAAGCTATCAAGCTTAATTACACGAAACAAAAAATATTTTACTCTTCATTAACTCTCAATTAATGTAGAATCGATGTCTTTTTAATATTTTAAAATGAACTCAAAAAAGGAAGAGAAATTTTCTTTTTTAGAAATCTGAAAGGAAAAAAAAAATATGCATATTCTGCAGTTCTGGTATTTTTGATACTTTCATAAAATTAATTTTGTATTCATTTCTGCAAACTTCATTTAATAACCATTATTTTTTTCTATGCTTCTCCATCATTTATAACTAGTTTTTCTATGCTAACTACTTTATTAAATAATCATAGTCAGCTAGATATATATTAATATACGTGAATAACTAAGTCAATTTTGACTCATATTAACTGGTGGACTGAATTGCTACAGGCATGAATGTTGTATCTAGGTATAATAAAATGAATATGCGCTATATGGTTTTGTTTGTAGAACTACGATCACTTTTTACGCAATTTAGATTATTTAGACCGGGACTTACAGCTTAACATGAATTCCGAACCACTAAAAAACATCCATTCCACCACCATGATTCGAACTTGAAGCCTGCGTTGCCAAACGGTAGAGCGCTAGTCAAATGGCCATCAGGCTGTGAGTGAGGAGATTACTGTGCATGTGGAATGGAAAGAGCTGGACCTGAACCAGTATTTGTTTGTGATCTGCTAGTAAGATGTATTGCCACACTTAAGCAATCATTTGAAATATTTCAAGATCTATCTTGACACTACAATAAGCTTCATTGCCCACTCAAGCTTATACTTAAGGACTAGTTTATAAATATCATTACTTTAATCATGGATTATCACTGACATATTTGTAGAAAAAGTTCATTATTCTCCATAATGAAGATTATCACATGATGAACTCATATATTGTGATTTTTTATTTATACTTTCCAATTTTTGGATTTTTAAGGTAAACAAGTTTATTGTATACTTTTGTATCTAATTTACAAAACACTATTTTATTAAAATTTTACTGAGTTTCATTAAATTCCATTGAACAGAAATTTCTTAATCACCAATCATACCAAAAGCCAAGCGCTAGCCAATTGGTCATCAGGCACATTTTGAGCTATACAATTGGATACCTCCCAGCACTCTCCAGTTTTAAATCCACGAGTAATAGTTCGTATCTCCAACGATATAGAAATTACGATCAAAATTACAAATATAAAGTTGTAGTTTAGTCAAAGAAAACAAAACGAAAACATGAATAGGACAATTTTTCGCCTATATAATTCAAAATATCCTAAGCCGATGAGAAATGTTTTATAACAATGTTTGAAGAAGAAATGTTCGAAGAAAAATCTAATTTTATGATTAATCAATACATTTTATATCAAATATCCATAACATCAATAAAAACAGGAGATTGAAGTTCCATTCATAAAAAATTAATGGCGCCAGTTTTCGAGAAAGCTATTTTTGGCCCCAATGAACACTTGTAACGTTAACATGTCGTTGCTTCTTATCCCACTTGGTAGACAGCAACATCTAACGTCCAACTCCAGTGTTGTCTTATGGAGGTAGGGAAAGGATGGGACAGCTTCTATTGCGATGGAGGCACCCGTAGGTACAAATTTAACTTGGTTGCGTGACGCTGGCGTCTTCACGGAGTAGGGTTGTCAGCCCTATTCCCAACGCTCTAAGGTCATATTAGGCCGGGACCTACGATATAAAGTGTATTCCGAACCTCTACAAACATCTATGGCATCGTCGGAACCCAAAATCTGTGGTACTGAGTCGGCAGAGCACTAGTCATTTGGACATCAGGCCCCTGTAAGGTTAACATAATATCTAGAGTGCATTACTTGAGGGGTTAATTAATCAAGAAGGTTTAGTATTAATGAAGATATAAATATATACAAACAATCTGCAGATTTTCTTAGGCATCCCACTATCTGCATTTGCAAATATAAATACATCAGCTTTAAATTTTATGTTTATCTCAAATACAAAAATCACAGACGTCTGTTAGCATTTGAATAATTTCACCCCCTGTTTATATAATGTCGAATTTTTTACACCGTATTTGCATACGTTCCTTTCCTGAATAGATTATGCATTTGAATACGCTTATAAAATATTCTGGTTTCCGTTTTCGGGAAAATTCACGTTTAGCATAATAAAACATTGCACCAATTTCAAATATTTTGGCTGCACAGAGGACTATTTATTGTATTCGTGTATAGAGTATTTTTTTCTTAGTAAATCAATAATGTCCTTCAAATTTGGACATTTTGCCTATTTTCAGCTGTATAGTTTGTTTTCGAGATATGCTCCTTAATTCAATAGCATTGTAGCCATGTAATGAAAACAATTTTACTAAGCCTAGACACTGCCTTAAGGCTATAGCTGACTCGATTAATCAGTTGTTTGAGCTGAAATGGACTTAAGTACTAACGCTGGATAATATAAACATACACTCATGTCCATAAATTAAGGATAATGAAGTTCAGGCAAAGAAAGAGACAGAAGCAAAACAAATTTGACTTATTTGTAAAGTCTATTTATTAAACAAAAGGTAAAGAGCAAAAAAAAGATGCTATATGTTTGACATAATTAATAAAAATTGCGATTTTTTACTCACTGGAGCAAATTTCAAAAAGAACCTATTCATAAAAAACAGTATGACATGGTTAGTATGATGCTTAATATGGAGTATGTCTCCCGGACGATGCAATACAGGCCTTACAACGCCTAGGCATGCTGGTATCAAATTATGAATCTGATCTTGGGGAATATTACACCCCATCAAGCAATGCCCTCCGAAGTTACGGTTGACAGATGGGAGGCGGTTGACGGGCTGCAATTCGTCGGCCAAGCATATCCCACATATGCTCTATTGGATTCAAGTCCGGTGAGTATGCTGGCCAATCCATACGGGTGATATCCTCCAATTGAAGGCATTCGTCTACAATGTTTGCATGGTGAGGACGGGCGTTGTCATCCATAAACAGAAATTCATCACCCATGGCGCCCCGAAACAAACGTACATGTTGTTCCAGAAGGACATCCCGATAGATGTGGCCTGTCATCGTTACACTCTGAACATGCAGGTCAGTTCTGGAACCAAGAATAATTCCTCCCCAAACGAGCCATCCTGCACCACCGTAACAGTGTCGTTCAATGGTGTTCTCTTGGTGGTAACGGGTACATGGCACTGTCCATATGAAAGTCCGGCGAGACACAGACGGCAAACTAAACCTGACTCGTCGGAAAACATCACTCAGACCACTGTTGCGGTGTCCGCAATGCATGCTCTCTACTCAGGTTAATCGCAGGCGACAGTGAAATGCGGTAAGTGGAACACATCTGACAGGCCTACGAGCATATAGACCAATGTGCCTAAGCGTCTCTACACGGTCTGCCTTGAAACTGTCGTACCGGTAGCTGAAGAGAGCTGACGAGACAGGTCTGATACTGTGCTCCGTCTGTTTATTTTGGCAGTAACTGCTAAATATGGTCCTCATTCGGCGTTGTAACTCGGAGGCGACTTGTGCTGTAACATCTACTCACATTACCATCATCTTGGAATCGTTGCCAAAGCCTGGAGATGACACTCTGGGCGATTCAAGTTCCTCGGATACTTCCAGCTGGGTACGTCCACATTCCAGTCGTTCGATAATTCTACCACTTAAAAAATCATCCAAATGCTTCCTTTGTGCCATAACTATGCTGTATGGCTCTGAAAGGCTTTTAAAGCACTTGTGAACAATTTTACTTCTTTTCCACCATTCCTTATATACCCCTCTCTTACACTCTCGTCATTGTGACGTACTATCCGCGCCATCTGGTGGTTTCCTGTAATTTGCATATTCTTCTTCAAGATGTGTGTGATAATTCTACAGGTGAAATTTTTATTTTAGAGTTTAATTTCTGTGTGATTCTGAATTATCCCTAAATTTATGGACATGAATGTAGATTTTCTATGAAGAATGCATCAAACATTAAGGAACCTTTTTTACATATTTAATGACAGAATTTTATTATAGTATACATACTCGTACATACAGATATACTTCTTTTTGCAATTATAATTAAATTGTTTTTATTAATTACAATGTTACGAGATATTCTCAAATTTATGACTCAATGAAAAAGAACTTTTTTAGAATGCAGAAAATTGCATATTAAAACTCATTCTAAGCTGCATTGAAGTTCCTGTTTTCAGTAAAAGGAGATTTTGTTATAATTGAGACGAAATATATATTGAACATACTGCAGTTAGGTTATCTGGTAATAGTTTTAAGTATTTTCTTATATAATACTTACAAATGCTATGTAGTTACCTGTAAAAACTTATGGGATGGCCATAATTCACATCTATGAATAATAATATATCTTTCATGAATATTCCCTTGGTGAACTATTTATTAAATAAATAATTTTACAGTAATATCCCAAGCAGTATAAAAAAACCCATTTCAATATTAACAAATCTTTTTGAATTTAAAAACTGAAATTATTTTAAGAATTAAAATATTCTCATCAATTCTAAAATAAATCAAATATAAATGGCAAAATCTCATCAACTATAAAATTATTTTGATAAATAAAAACTTAAAGCCTTATTATTTTTAACACATTATTAAATATTTCTTAAATATTAAAAAAAAAAAAATTTTATTTCTCATCTCCTTCGTATTTTTCTTAAACTCACAAAATAATCGATTAGAAGGATAGAGCTAATTAAAGCATGTAAGCATATACTAATCATGAGTTTCGAATTAATAATTTTACTACTTAATATAAGGTAATAAAATAATCATTTCTAAAAATTCAAAAATTTAACGAATTTAAAAACTGAAATTATTTTAATGATTAAAAAATATCATAAATTATAAAATAAATCATATATAAATTTCAAAAATTCATAAAAAAGTTAGTGAGTTTATAAAAAGTTTAATAGTTAAAAAATGAGTTTGATAAATAAATCTTAAAGCCTTATTATTTTTAACAGATTATTAAATATTTTATTATAAATATACACTCAAGAGCCAAACATTATGACCACTTTCTTTTGCAAATGAACTCGCCTGGAGACGTGGAAGGCACGTGATCAGGTGGAAGTGGTATTTAACTGGTATTAAGTGGTGGTATTAATCCATGACAAGGCGGGTTGAAGCTGTGTTGCGCGAGAAAGGTGGGCCAACCTCGTTATTGACATGGTCATAATGTTTTGGCTCTTGAGTGTATATGTTTATACCTAATACGCATTTTATCCAAAACTCCCAAAAGAATTGATTAGAAAGATGGAGCTAAATAAACCATGTAAGCATATACTAATCATGAGTTTTAAATTAATAATTTTACTGCATAACATAAGACAAAAAAATCAAAATTTGTAATTTAAAACTAAATCAATTATTATTTAATTATGTAGTTAATCAATTAAAACTTGAAATCTGTAACATTCTATTAATAATTTTCCAAAATTAGAAAGCACTCTATTATGAAATTTGAAAATAGCTCACATATACTGTTACTAGCAAGTAAAATTATATTATCCTATTTATGCACATTTCTTAAAAACTACTTATAATACATAACATGATTATTTTTCTATCAAATAACTTCATTCCTGAAAGAAATTATACAAATTATGCAATTAAAAGATTTGTATTTAGAAGTTAATCTAATGGAGTTAATTTCGTTTGTTTATATGTGAGAATACCATTCTTTTGTCAGAAAGAGCTAAAGTTCATACAAATTATATGTTTCAGGCGATTTGTAATTCAACGTGACCATCAGTCTAAATTAAACTATTTACATTTATCTTTTAGTTCTAAAAATTCCTATAGGATTATAGATTTTTACACTAATCTAGCTCATATAGAATTGTTCGTCAAAGATAAATGTTTCTAGAATTTCTATTGCTCGAAATCCTGAATTTAGTGTCTGGTGTCTCCTAATATGCATCATGAAGATAAGAATTTGAAATAGATCTAGATCTAGACAAAAAAGGGAAGAAGATATAGATTAAATACATGATGATTTTATCTAGTTACGATTTTCTTTAAGATGGAGACAGTTTTAATTTATCTTAAAAGAATTAAAACATATCGAGATGATGTCCCATTGATAAAATAGTTGCTTTGATAGCTCTTTTTCTCCGGGGCCTGAATGGCCGAGTGGCTAGCGCTCTGGCCCTTGGTACTACAGGTTTCGGGTTCGAGTCCCAGTGGTGCCATGGTTGTTTGCAGTGGTTCGGAATCCACTTTAAAAAGTGGTCCGCGTCCGTAGCTTATCTTCAAGTTACAGCGCTCCCTGGGTAATGCAAAGTGAGTACGTCTGTGCAGCACTTGCCTTAAGGCATCCAAGACGTCCATGTCTTTTAGCTTGTAACTATTAGTAGTTACATTTCGTATTAATCATGAGAGAAAAGACCGATTTGTACTATTTTCATTCCTTTACAAAAAATGAGTACTGTAGCGTTGTTGGTTATTTGTCCAGCTGTGTCTGGTGTGGTTCAGTTGTGGCTTGAGACACAGGTTTGAGAACACATAGTTTATTTACAGGCTCACAATTGAATATAGACAATATTTAACACATTTAAAGACCTCGTGGAAGTATTCCACTTCTAAGCCGAAATTAAAAATTTTCCTCTCGGAATGAGAGATTGTAAACTAAACGTCTCTGAGGCAGCTCCTGTTGCGCTGTACTTCCTCTCGGTTGAGAATTTAGATGCCCACTGATCATTTCTCCTGAACGCCACATGAGACGCCCTGACGCCACAGTGAGTAAGAAGAAAGAGGGTTACAGTATCGGTTTTAATATTCAAGATAATTAAATTAAATTTTAATTTTAATAGGACTCTCTTTTAAACATCATCATTTTATCAATCAACTCAGTTTTCTAGTGTTTTAATTTAATTTTTTTCTAAATTATTCTTAATTTAAAATAATTATAACACCAGGAAAAATTTATCTGTTTCCTTAAGCTCTTGAATTTATTTTTAACATAATGACATAAATCATTACTAGTTTCATAACAATATTTGCATATGTACACAGATTTAAGGGATTATATATATATATATATATATATACTATTGTGCACAAAAGTAAGAACAATTATTTTTTTCAAAAAACCCCTTTATTGTCATCGTCAGGGTTGGCGTTAAAAACGCGCGGCGATTCACATTAAATGTCTTCAATTGACTTAAAACGGTATCCCCGGAGTGGTAGTTTGAGTTTAGGGAATAACGAGAAGACGCACGGTGTAAATACGGCGGTTGTGGAGTGATATGCGTTTTATTTTTGCGAAAAAGTCACGAAGAATCAATGCAGTGTGAGCTGGCGCATTCAGTGGTTTTCGGTACCAATCGAGATTTGACGTTTCGAGGGGCCTCAAAATGGAATTGACCTATCCTTTGCAAATTTCCAACAGCCTCAGCAAGGTTTCAGAATTGTAAAACTGACGGTTTGCAAAGCCCCAAATCTTTTAATCTTTCGACGTGATTCCAGTCGGTTGTGGTTGATGGCTCAACCAGAGGCAGTCTCTTCGTCTTCAACGCGTTCTCTGCCTTCTTTGGAACTGCTTTGAGACTTTCAGTCTAGACATTTCTTTCCGATATAGCAATGCTCACCGATGTCTTCTCGCAAACATCTCCTCACACGTTTTCCAGCCAAACAGTAATCTAACTCAAGCTCTTTCTGCCCAAGTCAGTTCAGGCATTTCAAAAATCGCCGGAATCGGTCGCAGCTGTCTCCCAAAGCCAAGCGCAACTCAAA
>BPLR01018162.1:0-151556 GCA_021605095.1 Caerostris extrusa | reverse complement strand
TCTATTATGTTTATAACTTAAATATACGACTAAAAAAATATGAATTTTTGCAAAGACATTTTTTAATAATAAAACATGAAAATGGAAACTTTATAACCTATCAGTTCATAAATATATATATATTTAATCTCCTGACAAAAATACATAGCAATAATATAAGGAAAAAATGTTGGCTTGAGGTATAAATTTTTAAAATAATCTTTAGTATCTCGCGTAATATCATTCTTTTTTACTTTAGACGTAATTTTAAATTGTTTAAAAACTTAATTGCTTATGCTGAAATTGTTTTAGAATATAATTGCTTATGCTGAAATTGTTTAGAATATAATTGCTTATGCTGAAATTGCTTTTATTGCTGAATTGCATAAAAAATGGCATATTAAGCAAATAGAAAGAAATACAACAAATAATACCAAAAATCCATAAAAATCCCTTATTCTAAAATAAGGATGAAATATAATCTTACCATAATCTCTTATTTACTCCCTAAAGGATTACCATTCTTAAGCTTTTGATTTTACTCTTCATTTGCTTAAAGAAAGCTATTATGGAAAATATGGGAAAAGTACTTTTACTACAAACACTTCAGTATTGATATTATGTTTAGAAAAATTAAGAAGCATTTTTTTTATGTGCAGGTTCAGCGTGAGAAGATCTTTAAAAAGAAAGAATAATAGACACTTTCGTATGCAAATTAGTATACATTGGAGTAACTCAGATAAAATATAATTAGAATAAAAAGTTTTGCAACTGCAAAGAAACTGCAACAGGAATGAACATAATATATGTGCAAAAATTGTTTACTCTAATGTCTTACATTATTATAGGATCGGCATGACGTAAATTGTGTCTACTTTGCATAATGAATTCCTTTCATGCTAAAATGGGCCGCTCAAAGTGATATATTGAGTCTGCTTTGTCAATATTCTTAGGCGTAATCGACTGGGTATAGATATAAGTTTTCTTCTGGCTTCAAATGAGTAAACTCAAAAGAATATTTACCTATAATACAGAATTTGGGCAAATTATTTCTAAAATCCAAAAGGAGAATTGCCCGTTTTGGAGCTAATACTGATGTATAAAAATAATCCATAAACTTCGAGTGCTTTTACATAGTCCTGTGGTTAATATGACTACCAACTAATGATTTTTCATAAGACCAAAAGTATCTAAAAGTAACTATTTAAATCTTTATAATAAATTCAATTTTTTAAATATTGTTCTATTAAAACGTATTTGTTTATTTCGTGTAATATTTAACACTTAGCTGCTGCAATACACCAATGTTTCTTTTATTATCCCGTTATTTTATTACTTTTCGAAACTGATCGTTATAACTGACGTTTTAAAGTTAATATGGCGAGTTTAATTTTTGCTGATAAATTCACTGCTAGGATAAACGACTACAATTGATGGATATTATATTGTGGCTATAAATACTTATATCTGGCAGTCTGTAAAAAGTTTACCAGCGTTTTATAGCATGTTATTGAAATCTGTGAAGGTTTTCCATAAACGTCCTAACCCTATTTTCTCTCTCATACATCAGGAAATATTGGATCTACGAAATTATTAATTAGTAAAAAATAAAAGCATTTAAAAATGGATATACAACAACATCCTGTAGAAATTGTTCCTTTTTAATCCGCTATCAGTTACGAGTCTGATATCTGAAACTTCTGCCATGAGAAACTGATTTGTTTGTAATTTGTCCCTCTCATACTTATTTACTACAAAACAAAGTATACTCGGAGAACCTATCAACTGGGAAATGCTCTTAGAATTTTGAAAATGCTTACCTGACTCTTATCATTTGGTTTACAAGAAAGTCTAAATGAGACAGAAATGCGGTTTACTGTCAGGGTATGATTCTGTTTTAATTTTCTTTTCGGGTTATTGAAAATCATGCAATTTTATTCGAGAAGTAATTTTCATTATAGTTTATTAAACAATGATTTAAAGTTTCAATAAAAATAGTCAACTTCGTATATATAGAAAACATTACAATGGTTATTTCTTAACAAGAAAACTTCAATATAGAATATCTAATTACAAATTGAGTGTGTTTTGACGTGTATATTAGAAGAACTGATTAAATTTCATAGTCTATTAAAACTTAAAAATTTTTTCATTCTTGTAGTATTGGATTTTTATCAAACTGTAAAAGCAATTTACCTGAAGCAAATGTAAACTGGAAAATCTGTCAACTGAAATAAATCATTAATAATTTTAAAATTGCTCACCTGACTTTTATCAATTTGTTTACTCGAAAGTTCGAAATGAGATAGAAATGATTTTGTCAGAATTTATGATTCTGTTTTAATTTTCATTTCAGGTTATTGAAAATCATAAAATTTTATTCGAAAAACTTTCATTATAGATTTTAAACAATTATTTAGGGTTTGAATAAAAAATAGTTATCTTAAACTAAATGATAAAGGTCGATTTGTGAGCAATTTCAAAATTATTAATGATTTCAGTTGATAGGTTCTCTGGTTTTTGTAAGCAGTTTAGTTCCTATTCTTTGGTTTTTGTTTATATAGAAAGCATTACAATGGGACAAATTTGTAATTGGCATTCTATATGTCTAATTACAAATTTATGCATTCAGCGTGTCGAAGGCTGGTTAAATTTCATAGTTTATTAAAGCATTTCGGTTTTGTTTTCAAAATATAATCACACTTAAAACAAAAAAAGGTAAAACCGGAAAACCTATCAACTGAAATGTTTAATAATTTTGAAATTGCTCACACTGATTTTTAATCAGTATTTAGCTTACATGAGAGTTCGAATGAGACAGAAGGGGTTCATTGGGATTTATGATTCTTTTTTTAATTTTCTTCTCAAGGTCGTCCGATTCCAGTGGTGCTGTGGAAAAAAAGGCAAGACGGTCATCCATGGATCCATTTCGAGCAGCAAACAGGGTGGATCAGGAACGAGATCGTCTTCGATCGATTGAAGGCAAGATTTATTAAGTGAATTACTCTGTCAAGCCTCCAACAACAACTTCACAGCGCCCGTTTACTCCGCCGTAACCATTGACCTCAATTGTGAGTACATAAGGTACACGCACTTCTTAACGTAATTACATATTCAAATGATAACGCAGTCTGGTGTTGGTATTAAAATTTGAGTGAAACTCTTTAATAAACTAAACCTAATTTTTATTATCGCTTTATTTCAATAATTGTCTTAAATATTAAATGTAATTTACAAAATAAATAAATGGTAGTCGCTATTTTATTACTGCAAAAAAATGTAATGTAAAGTAAACATTAACATCAATTGGCCAGTACACAAGACATACGCAGTTCTTAACGTAATTACATATTCAAATGATAACGCAGTCTGGCGTTGGTATTAAAATTTAATATCTAACTCTTTAATAAACTAAACTCTAATTTTTATTATCGCTTTTATTTCAATAATTGTCTTAAATATTAAATGTAATTTACAAAATAAATGGTAGTAGTTATTTTATTACTGGAAAAATGCAATGTAAAGCAAAAACATTAACATCAATTGTGGTACACAAGACATACGCAGTTCTTAATGTAATTACATATTCAAATGATAACGCAATCTGGTGTTGGAAGGTATTAAAATATAATATCTATCTTTAATAAACTAAACCTAATTTTATTATCGATTTATTTCAATAATTGTCTTAAATATTAAATGTAATTTACAAAATAAATAGTAGTCGTTATTTTATTACTGCAAAAAAAGCAATGTAAAAGTAAACATTAACATCAATTGTGGTACACAAGACATACACAGTTCTTAATGGTAATTACATATTCAAATGATAACGCAGTCTGGTGTTGGTATTAAAATATAATGAAACTCTTTAATAAACTAAACCTAATTTTATTATTGCTTTATTTCAAAATTTGTCTTAAATATTAAATGTAATTTACAAAATAAATGGTAGTAGTTATTTAATTACTGCAAAAAAATGCAATGTAAAGTAAAAACATTAACATCAATTGTGAGTATATAAGACATATGCAGTTCTTAATGTAATTACATATTCAAATGATAACGCAATCTGGTGTTAGTATTAAAATATAATATCTATCTTTAATAAACTAAACCCTATTTTATTATCGCTTTATTTCAATAATTTGTCTGAAATATTATTTATATGTGTAATTTTCGAATCAGATGGTAATAGTTATTTTATTACTGGAAAATAAGCGTTATAAATAATATACGCAGCAAATTAATTTTTAACGATAATAAGTAATTAAAATTTTCAAATATAGGAATTATTATTATTGCTCGTATATTGTACAATTTTTTTTTTTTTTTAAATATGCCTATAGATAAACTATGCATTAAATACGTAAATCGTTGCCTTAGTATTAATGTACAAGTTAAAATTTCAAAATATATTTTTTAAAATATTATACAATGAATTAAATATTTTACATAATATACTGGATAGAGTCCCATTTATCCGAGTTAATATGGACCAATATCACCTCGTACAAGCAAACCTTATATACAATAAAATCATAACTATATAAAGAGTAAACATAAATTCACTCACAATTCCTTGTGGTACTGCATGTATTTACAGTTATTTAAAGGTGTTCACTTTCAATGCTTTCACAAAGTTGGGGAATTAAATTTTTCATTTGAACAAATCATTGATATTTATTTTGTAGTGTGATGAAAAATTTTTTATTGCAATATCACGCTATTGCATAAGTGTGCTAAGAATGGTATGTATAGCCTATTTTTTTGTTGCTCAATTTTTTTCAATCGCACTTAAGCCATCAGGTGTTACTTTCTTGTGAAGGACATTGTTATCAGCACCATTGCTCTGTTATTGTTGCAGTTTAGAACCATGTCTGCAGTCATGTCATTTATAATTTCTGGTTTTCATCCATGTTACTTCATTTGGATTATTCTTCATCACCAAAGTTCATTGGCAAGAATTCTTGGTCAACAAAAATTGTCATTACCAGCTTCATCTTCATCGTTTGATAGATCGATAACATAATTTTCTCTCAGAATTTCTGTAGATATTTTGGTTTAATTGGTTTTCCACTCTTCAGCAATCCATTGCAAAAAAATTTCTCGTGTAACTTGTTAATTGCATTCTAGTCATCCTTCTTTAAAACCTCCGATCAGCTTTCTAATTGTATTTTCTGTAAGAATATTTTTAAATTCTCAAAAGAAATCTTTGATTGGCTGCATCAGTGAAATCAATTTAGTGGCAGAAAATATGCTTTGACGCCAACCTACTCTTCAAAGATGGAAAATATATGAGATTTATTGATATTCAATTTCCAGAATGACACATATGGTATACATTGAAAATATAAAATGAAAGGGGAAATCTAAAATTTCTGATAACAATAACGAAAGAAAAAAAGATTTTATATTTTGTTTCGCCCATTTATTCGGTTAAGCAAGTCTCGGATAATGCTAAATAATTGGCTATTGGTATGTATAATTATTCAATATATACACTCAGAGCCAAAACATTATGACCACCCCTACATTTTGCAATGAACTTGCCTGGATAACGTGGAAGGCACGTGATCAGGTGAAAGGGGTTATTTAACTGCTGCTGGAGAGTCACAGAAAGAATCATTCTTTCACTGTGTGATGGGAAAGGCTGCGGATCTAAGCGACTTTGATAGAGGGGGCAGATTCTAATGGCTCGAAGGCTCGGAACAAGTATTTCAGAAACTGCAAGACTTGTGCATTGTTCGCGATCTACAGTTGTTAGTACTCATGCAAAGTGGATGGATGACGGTGAAACCAGCAGTAGACGACATGGTGTTGGACGTCACACGCTATCAAAGAAAAAGTCGTCGGAGACTGTCTCGCATGGTGAAGCAAAACCGGAGCCAGACAGTGGCTCAGCTGACAGCCCAATACAATGCAGGGGCCAAGTAGTAGGATAGTATCCCCGGAGCACACTATTCAGCGGACACTGTTGGATATGGGGCTACGTAGCAACCGTCCCACTCATTATGCCTTTGCTGACCAAGCGTCATCACCAACTGCGCCTGCACTGGGACCAGGAACATCGTGACTGGTCCATGGATCAGTGGGAGAGAGTTGCCTGGTCAGATGAATCACGGTTTGTCATTCATCACGCCGATGGCCGTGTCAGGATACTCCGCCTTCCAGGCGAACAGTTGCTCCCTCAATGTACAGTAGATCACAGACCGGTGGTGGCGGTATTATGCTTTGGGGGACGTTTTCTTGGGCGTCTCTGGGACCCATGGTAGTGATAGAGCAGACCAGCGGATGCTATAGAATCTGAACATCATTGCTGACCAGTTGCACCCTTACATGGCCTCTGTTTTTCCAGCTGGAAATGGAATGTTCTAACAGGACAACACCCCTTGTCACAAAGGCTGAAATTGTGATGGAGTGGTTCCAGGTACATGATGCTGAATTCCAGCAGTTAATGTACTGGCCGCCTAACTCACCGGATATTAATCCGAAAGAACACATTTGGTATGTCCTGGGACGGCACCTCAAAGACCACCAATTCGCAATATCTCGGATTTGCGTGACCGTTGCTTAAGCATCTGGTACAATCTGTCTTCGGGCATCTACCAAGGACTTGTGGCATCCGTGCCAAGGCGGGTTAAAGCTGTGTTTGTGCGCCAAAAGGTAGGCCAACTCGTTATTGACAGGTGGTCATAATGTTTTGGCTCTTGAGTGTAATTCTACATAATTTATCCAATGTTGTAAGTAAGGAATAATGTTTTAAGTTGTATACACATATATATATATATATATATGTACATATATATATATATATGTGTACATATATATATATATGTGTGTGTGTGTGTCTGTCTGTTTGTGTGGGTGTTTGTGTGTGTGTTTGTGTGTGTGTGTATGTGCAACTAAAAACATTTTTATTTTTTAATGAAGTGTTTTCTAAATTAGTTTAATGCATAAATTTGTTAAAATTTTAAATTTTCAAAAGAGTAATTTATGTTAATGATATTTTATAGAAACCTTTTTAAAAATAATTAAATATCTTTAATTAATTTAAAGTCTCAATATTATAAATTATAGAAAATTTTCTTTTTATATAAATCAAGTAGAAAAATATTAAATATTTTTTTAATTTAAATAAATCAGATTTCTAAAATAATAAAAGATTGATATGTTACTTTCAATTTAATAGTTATAAAAACTTTTAAACTGTAAAAAATATTTATAATCCATATTTTACACTTATTTAATTAATTGGAATTATATGAATGAAATTATTTTTCAAAAAATCAACATTTGCCCTAGAAAAATCTAATCGTTAGAGATTAATGTAACATGAATAATTTTAACGTTAAAATGTCTGCAATTATTTAGATATAAAGAAAGGATTTTGCAATTAATTAAAAGTAATTTAATTAAAACAGTAATTCTTAGAAATTAAATTGGAATCTCAATTAAATTTATTTTAAGAATGGCCAGAAAATTTATTAAAAATTAGAAAAATTAGAGATTTACGCTTAATTTTATAAGAAAATTTAATTTATTGAATGTATTTCTTATAGAAGAATAGTTTAATACATTCTTTTTATTTAACTTTATTTTTAAGGAATTAATTGACAGTTTATCCACTTAAACATAATGTTATTTCATTTAAAATATATTAGTGGTAACTGTTAATCATATTTTACCACAGAATATCATGAACAATTCGTAATTTACAAAACACACACTATAAGAAACGCAAAAAAATTATCTTCATAAATCGTAGTTGTATTGAAACAAAACTATGGTAAAATTTTCTAGTTGAATTAAAATATCATAATGATATTTTGTATTATAAAAAATGCAAAAAAAAAAAAACAAAACGCCAACTGTTTTATCATCTGCTATCGTATTCTTCACCTTAAAAAGGAATTAAGAATCTTGTAATAAGGTATATTATTATGTAATATTTCGGTTATTTGATTCACTTCTTTGCCAAACTTTAAATGCCACTAAAATTTCAATGAAATAATATTTTTTAATACATAAAAATATTCAGTAAACAATTATTTCAATTTATTTGAAAATAAGATGGATTATTTATAATTCAATGTATAAAATATGAATTTTATTTTATTTCAGTATTTTATACGAACTTTCCTTCGAATAAAATACTAAAGCTAATGCGTATACTACTAACAAAGTTTTTATTATTCAAGATATTTATTAATGCAATATATATGTAAATGAAAGGAACCAATCTACATTGAATAGTTTTTTTAAGAAAACTAATAAAAAGTATTATATCCAAATATCATTAAATTACATGTTTAATTTTTTTCTTAATTTATATAGATTTTTTATTTTTAAGAAGCATTATTTAGCCACTGAATAACAGATGCTGAAACATACTACAGTAATAGCTTAAATGAGTAAATAAAATTTAAACTTCCACACATTTATACAAGGGACCAAATATAGTAATTTAAGGAGATTCGATTGTATTTCAATGAAATTTTTTCTTAAATTTATTTTTCTTAATATCTATACTAATCATGCATCATCCGTACACCTAGTGAAACCGTTGAGCATCCACATAATCCCCACTGAGCGTCTAACCGCTGGCGAGACTCTAGAGCTAAACTGCCAAAGTGAGGGTTCAAGAAACCTCCTGCCCAGATTACGTGGACGAAGAGAAAGGGCACAGAGGCGTGACTCATCTGGCTATCCACAGCGTGTACGGAAGGATCTCCGGTGAGCAGCCTCACAATCACCATTGTCCCGAAGACAATGGAAAGAAGCTGGTTTGTCGTGCTCAAAATCCACACTACCTGAAGGTGCCTTACAGGATAGCCTTGATCTTAACGTACAGTGTAAGTATATTATAGAATATCTTTAACAGCATGTGTTGACCTTTAATGAGTATTTCCGAATAAATATCTTAGTATAGAAATGTATAATGTCATCTTTATAGGATATATTTACTAAGGTACAATATGTGTCATAAGTTTGTATCAATAGTTCAGCAGTATACGGTCTAGTATCTTGAGAATATCTAAATCTTCTTACAGAATGCCAGAATATCTTATATGACAAGCTATAACTCTAATAGACCAAGAAGCAATGTGTAGTAAGTTGTAGCAATATTTACATTTTCATCTAAAATATAAGCGTGTTACAAAACATCCCTACTAGAGAAATTACCACATGTGTTTGTAATATATATTTACGAAACTTTAGCATAGACGTTAGTATTGACTTGCAAATCTTATCCCTGACTGCACTTATGTTTATTTAACAGACTGCCTCTCATTATATTTAATGTGAACAATAACTTTCGTTCAATTGATACGCAACAACTCAAATGTTTTCTGAATCCCATGTAAAGTACTTTTTAAATCCTACTGCATTATGGTGCAATGCATAGAATATATTGTAGAATAGTGTGGAAGCATATATAGAATATATTAGAATATGTCTAAAATATATTAGATTTACACAAATATTAAAGTAATTGTTAATTTAAATACGTTGACAAGAAATTAGCGGTCAATTAAGTTTGACGGCACGTTTTCTAGAAACAAATAATCTACAATATAAGTACGAACGAATATACAAAGTATACGAATATAAATAAGAATATACACTCATGTCCTAAATTAAAAAGATAATTCAGAATCACACAGAAATTGAACTCTAAAATAAAAATTTCACCTGTAGAATTATCACACATCTTGAAGAAGAATATGCAAATTACAGGAAACCACCAGATGGCGCGGATAGTACGTCACAATGACGAGTGTAAGAGAGGGGTATATAAGGAATGGTGGCAAAAGAAGTAAAATTGTTCTGACAAGCGCTTTAAAAGCATTTCAGTGCAATAACCATAGTTATGGCACAAAGGAAGCATTTGGATAATTTTTTACGTGGTAGAATTATCTGACGACTGGAATGTGGACGTACCCAGCTGGAAGTATCTAGGAACTTGGAATCACCCAGAGTGTCATCTCCAGGCTTTGGCAACGATTCCAAGATGATGGTAATGTGAATAGATGTTACAGCACAGGTCGCCCCCGAGTTACAACGCCGAATGAGGACCGGTATTTAGCAGTTACTGCCAGAATAAACAGACGGAGCACAGCATCAGACCTGTCTCGTCAGCTCTCTTCAGCTACCGGTACGACAGTTTCAAGGCAGACCGCTTACAGACGCTTAGGGCACATTGGTCTATATGCTCATAGGCCTGTCAGATGTGTTCCACTTACCGCAACTCACTGTCGCCTGCGATTAACCTGGGTAGAGAGCATGCATTGTGAACACCGCAACAGTGGTCTTGTGTGATGTTTTCCGACGAGTCAGGTTTAGTTTGCAGTCTGATTCTCGCCGGACTTTCATATGGAGAGCGCCAGGTACCCGTTACCACCAAAGAGAACACCATTGAACGACACCGATACGGTGGTGCAGGATGGCTCGTTTGGGGGAGGAATATTCTTGGCTCCAGAACTGACCTGCATGTTCAGAGTGTAACGATGACAGCCACATCTATCGGGATGTCGTTCTCGAACAACATGTACGTTTGTTTCGGGGCGCCATAGATGCTGAATTTCTGTTTATGGATGACAACGCCCGTCCTCACCGTGCAAACGTTGTTGACGAATGCCTTCAATTGGAGGATATCACCCGTATGGATTGGCCAGCATACTCACCGGACTTGAATCCAATAGAGAATGTGTGGAATATGCTTGGACGACGAATTGCAGCCCGTCAACCCCCTCCCACCTGTCAAACGGAACTTCGGAGGGCATTGCTTGATGAGTGGTGTAATATTCCCCAAGATCAGATTGATAATTTGATACTCAGCATGCCTAGGCGTTGTAAGGCCTGTATTGCATCGCCCGGGAGACATACTCCATATTAACCATCATACTAACCATGTTATACTGTTTTTTGTAAATAGGTTCTTTTTTTAAATTTGCTCCAGCGAGTAAAAATCGCAATTTTTATTAATTATGTCAAACATATAGCATCTTTTTTTGCTCTTTACCTTTTGTTTAATAAATAGACTTTACAAATAAGTCAAATTTGTTTTGCTTCTGTCTCTTTCTTTGCCAGAACTTCATTATCCTTAATTTATGGACATGAGTGTAGTATACGAAACGAATATACGAATATAGTAAACGAATATAAGTATACGAATATAGTAAACGAATATAAGTATACGAATATAAATACGAATATAAGTGTACGAATATAAATACGAATATAGTATACGAAAATAAGTATAAGAATATAAATACGAATATAGTATACAAATACACGAAGGAAAGAATCGAATATAAGTACGAACAAAACGTCAATTCCAGTTGAAGAATTAACTGTTACCTTTAGAAATGGTACTCGACCTCTCCTCTAAATGACGTTATGAGTAGCGCGGATTTCAACGCCGCTTATTAGCTCTTTTTGGATTGCAAAGAATTTTGTATTATTTTGATGTCAGCAGTTATTTAACAGTGCTTCACGGCATTGGCACTTGTTGGAATTTGGTGCAGATCAAATTTTAACGGCGGTTATTTCAACTCTTCACATAGCAAATTTTTTATATTAGCAGTTGATTTTAGTGTCTGTTAAATAAATTCAAATATTTCAATAGGGAACGGTTGAATAACATATTACCCAGAGTTGCGTTAAATAAACTCCAATGACATTCGACTCTCACACTAGAGGTTTGCGTGCTTCTCTTTATTCCATATAAATTTGGAATATTTAAGTTTAAATCATTCTTTCTCAACTCTTATTACAGTGTTCAAAACAATTAGGTGTATATTATAATTTTAGGTATAAATTGCAGATTAGGAAATGTTTTGATGACTGATATGCAATTAATAGGTGTTGTAAGATATGAGAAAAGAAGAAGAAGGGGACAAACAAGGAATAATTAAACTTTATTGTCTGTAAACAAAAAATGCAAAATTTCGTGCTATGATATGAGCAAACAAAAATGTGATTTCTCGGATACAAATGCAATTCAATAAGAGGTCTGGCTTCCCTTGATCGAAAGCAACGTCGCATACCTACGAGACATGGAATCAATGAAGGCTTGGGGTATTCTCTCTAACCTGTAGAAGAGAACTTTTCAACAACCACTGTTTCTGGGGAGGGGGAGGGGGTGATAAGAGACTAGCAACCTTTCTCCTTAGAATGTCCCCAACAGGGGTTCTATTGGGTTTCATGTCGGAGGAATATGATTACCAAGCCATCCGAAGGATACCTTTGTCGAAAAAGAAATTGTACACTAATTGAGTATGATGTCCCTGGCTTTTTCATCCATGAGAAGGAATTCATCCCTGATTGTTGTAGCGTAAATGACTATAATAGGTCTGAGGATCTCATCCCTAAGTCACTGAGCCATTAGTGTTCTATTCCTGACTATGATCAGATCGGTGCTGCCATTGATAGAAATACCAGCCGAAATCATCACTACATCTCCACCAAATCGAACATTTTCGTGCATAAATGTAAGAATATTTCGTGTACCAGGTTCTCTTGAGATAAGAATTTGCCTATTGTCAGGTCGTACACTAAACATAAGACTGAAACTCGTCCATGAAGAGCATGTTGTTACATTCATCTCGTCCCCATCTGAGATGCTCATATGCTCACTTTCTGCTAGCAGCACGGTGGCCCTACGTCAACAAAACATAAACCATAGGTTTGCAAGCATACAAATCCACATGGTGGTCAGTTTCGAACAGTTCGTGTCAAAATTCTGGTACCAGTAGCCCTCTGAAGGTACTGTTTCAAAAATGTGGCTTTTATAGTGGTTTCTTCTGGCCGTTAGCGTTTAATATCGATCGTTTTTTAATTGCACTGATACCAAATATTACATATAAGATATATTATATTATGCACACATTAATTCTAATTCTTCCATTTTTATTTATTAACATTATTTATTTTCCATTTTATTTTAATTAAATTTTTATTAAAAAAACTAACTCAACGAGTTTGTTAATTAAAATCAATTAATAATCGATCACCTCTGTTTGTAATATAATAAGAAATATTGGACAAAATAAATTTCTTCTAAAGAGTGTTATTCTTAATCTAGAATATATTTTATTTATGGATCAACACGTCGATTTTTTTATGAATAAATTTAAGATTGCCTTCTTTTTATAAATGCATTTTGAAAAAGTTAAGGATATTTAAGCATAAAAAAAGTTCACATATTCAAAACCATATTTATTTTTTCTATCTTATTTAAAGAATTTCTGCCATTTTAAAAATAAGTATTTAATTTTATTTTATTAACCAACATATTTATTATGATTTAATTTTTTTTTTAAATAATACGTTATTCAATGTAAAGTTTACTAAAAAAAGGAAACGAAACAAAATTCGTTTTTAATTTTAGTGCTGTATATTGAATTAAAAATTCTCATGCAGGTGGAAAAAAAAAAAAAAAAACAAGAAAAAAATTAAGTGTAATATTTTATTACAAAAATTTAATACAAAACGTAACATTCAAGCGTATTTATTTGCATAACTTATTCACATATCGCAAAATGAATGGATGTTAAATTTAAGTGTTAAAAGTAACAGTTTATTTATATTAACATTGAGGAATAGCGCCGTTAACGGAAATTAAAGATTTTCACGTGTCTAATTTATATAGTCAAGGGATAACACTTTTGCTTTTGAGAATCAACTACTAAGTCAGAAATTAGTCAGAATTAAATTTCTATGTGGAAAATCATTAATTGCATACTAATTAAATATGCTCATTGATATTATATTACTGATAAATATGTTTAAGACTCGTATTCATGTTAATCTAGATTAGAAAAAGTAAAGATCTTGCATAGCATGACATAAATATTATCATCAAAGATATTTACTGACAAAAATTTCAAACATATTAGCACGTAAAAAAATATATGGTAATTTAAATCTGAAATTTCCTGCGAGTTATCAAAATTCTCACGTTGCGATATGTTAATAAACAATGAATCATGAGATGGAAAATTTATAAACGAGAAAAGATATTTTGTCTTTGCTAATTTTAATTCAATAATTAATTTTAAAAGCATTAGCTGCTACAATCTGTCACAAAATTTATTTGCTGTCGACTATTTGCCTATCACTGCTGAGTATTTAATTTAGATAAATGTTAAAGTAAAGATATTTATTTAAAATTTGAAAGAATATAATAATTTAATTATCAGTTTTTTTTTCCATCCAAATTGGATTTCAGAATTTTCGTCAACAATAAGCAATTATATTTCTTAATTCTTTGCATATGAAAGCATTTATTACAAGTTACTACTCATTTTATACAAACGTTATGTATTCTGAATGCGCACCTGGAAAGTTTTTTCGACAATTTTTCATATGCTGTAACGTATTTTTGTCAGTTTACAATCAGAACAATATTAGGAGTTGTTACAATACGGACAGCAACCTCAAAAATGTCGTACCTTTCATCGTACGTCGTGATATGCATTCATAAAATATTCTGATATGCAATAACAAAAAAATTTGCAATAATCTGACTAGATATTAACTAACAAGTAGATCCAAGTTTATTTCAAGATTTAGATTCCAAATTTAAAAACAAATTAGCCATCAGGCCACCACTGATTAATTACAGCAGAAATATTTCTATAATGGCATTGATTTTCAACTTATTCGGAATACTATTATGCAATAGTTAGTGGCTTAATTCCAAGGTATATTCAACTCCCTATGAATATATTTAGGATGGATATATTTAATGCCCTATTTAAAATTAATCACAATGGTTGTTGCAATACAGAAATAATTATTATTAGTGAAGCTCAGAGATTAACAATAAATAATGTCGTCTAAATAATGGGAGTATCCAAAATGGAAATCTATGAAATTCTAACTGAAAAAAAACTGATGGTATACCAAATGCAAGTATACCACAAGTAGGCAAATCTACCAAACATCATTCCTTTTATGAAAATTTATTCAAATTTACTTAATTCTCTTACTTGCACAAAATATTAGCAAAATTTAATTATATATTAATTTATATACTACTAATAAAATGTTATTAAATTACGTACTTTTACTGTAAAGATTTTTAGTAAAACTAATTAACTTTCTGTCGAAATTTATCATATTCATACAATAATTTATTTTTGTACATTCTATTTCCATTAAATTCTTTTCTTGTCGTTGTTAGACAAATAAAAATTCTTAACTAATATATTTCGTTCAAATACATAGAATACAATACAAATACATTATAATTATAATTCCTTTTCAAAATTAGTTTAAATTAAAAATGCAATTTAATCTGAGTTTCAGGAATATTCATGTAGAATGTATATTATAAAAAATAAATTAACTTACAATTCTCAACTGTTTAAATTTAATTATAGTTTATTTTTAAATATAAATTCATAATACAAAAATAATATTGTAATACATGTCTAGTTTTAGCTGAAAAATATAAGATAGCTGTTTTAGAGGATCAAATTTTTAAGTTATATTATGGTAACTAAATTTACGAAATGGAATTATTAAAAAAGTAAAATCTGGTTTCCTAGTTTACCTAACTAGTAAAATATTAAACAGCATGCATATTAGTAATATGCCCTATCATTGTTATTCAAGCATGTAGCTTAGTTTTACAAATATCTAAAAATACCAAGGATGTGTGGCCATTATGGCCAATTGTCTAGCACTCTGGCCTTTAGTGCTTCAGGTTCAAGTCTAGCGGTGGCATGGATGTTTGGTAGATGTTCACAATCCACGCTAAACAGTAGATCCCTGTCGAAATAGTCTAAATTATGTAAAAATGACTGTAGAGCGGCAAACCAAATCAAAAGGATAAAAGATCTGTTTTTATTTGCTTTAAACTGAACAGAAATGTGGGGCACCTTTAGTATAGAAAATATTTGTAAACTTGCCTGCATATGAAAACTCTAAGCTAACGCAAGGAAAACAATGCAAATGACGTCATATAATAAATGAGATTCTCTCATGAATATCACGTGAGTATTTGTAATAAATTTGTGATATTTTATATCGAATTATTGTTTATCAGTAACCAGCACCACAAAAATATGAACATTTCTGCTAATGGCGTTAAAAAATACCAAAGTTGTGGCAACTGCCCTAATGTCGAGCTTACTCCTCATTATGTATTTGATTGCCCAGCTGTTGCAGCCGCCATGCATTGTCTGGAGCATCATAAGAGAATTTATATTCCGAACCGCAATCAACATAGCCAATATTATTCTGGTTGACTACGATATTTGATTTTCTTATACTCTTCAGGGAATATGACAATAGCAACAACATGGCGACTTACATCAACTTTCAGAGTATAATTCCAAAAACAATAGTTAACAAGATATTTACAATATATCCATCGATTTCAATAATACAGTCTTTAATATCATCCATTATAAAATAAATATCACTTTGTTGAATTATATTACGAATAATGCTTAAGAATTCTCCAAGCTGTCTGTGTTTGCCAGCTGCAATAGAAAAAAAAAAGAAAAATGTTTAAGAATTCTAAGGTGTGCAATAAAAGCAGTTACAAACTCTAATTGCAGTAAACCGATGTCATATTATTTGTTGACTAAAGAATAATTTGTAACAAATTCTTATTTTAACAAAACTATGTATTAAACACAACCGATTTTAATTTTTTAATATCCATATCATATTCATTTAACATGGTGCCATTTTCATCTTGTATCATATTCATCTGTATCATTTCGTCCTTTTGTGATTGTTTGTTATTAGAAACTTAAAAGCTAAATTATGTCATGTTTCCTAATTCATTTTCCTCTCATCTTCCAGTCACTCCCGTGCTCACTTTGGTGTTCGGTGCCAGTGTCCAATCAGAACACATCAGGGAGGGTAGCGACGTCTACTTCGGAGTGCAACATCCAGTCCAACCCCAATTACAGATGTCCGGTGGAGGTTCCAATCACACATCCTGGAACACTCGCCGTCGTCCGGCGTCGTGATTCGGAATCACTCCTTCTACTGCATAATGTCAGCCGAAAGAACAGGGGTGTTTACCAGTGCGTGGCAGAAAATGATTTGGGCAGAGGGAAGAGTGAAGAAGTTGTGCTGCGAATTCAACGTAGGTTCAATGAAATTCTAAATCAATATTCTATTTCATATATATAAATATTATTTAAGCGTATTATAAATCCAATTTAAATGATATATTTCAATTAAATTCTTTTTACTCGGTTTATAATCATTCGACCAGCGGCCCAGCGTGGTTTTGTATATCACTCAACAGGAAATCTTAAAAATTATAACATCAATGGGATTTTTACTTACAGATTTTTTTTACTTTTAAATACACAAAAATTAAAATATTAACGAAACGTTTATTTCTTTAAATATGTGTATTATTTGTGAATTATCTTATTTCAACGATTCTAAGCCTACTTCACGATTAAGCAAATACTGCATATTCATAATTATGCTGCGATATTTTTGTAGTGTATATATATATATATATATATATATTGGTTTGAATATTATTTACAAACAACTTTACCAAAAATTTGCTTTAACTAATATATTTTAGGTGTGATCCAAGATTAAAATATTAATGAAACGTTTATTTATATTATTTCTGACATTATTTCAACGATTTTAAGACTACTCCACGATTAAGAAATTGCTACAAGTAAAATTCAATAACAATTATTTTTTCCTACATTAAACTGTAGCGATATCCGGCTTAAGAACTCTAGCAGCCCAATAAAATTTGACTTTGGTAAAGTTGTCAGAATTGAAAGTTATAAAATCAAGTGCAGTGCATGTTGTCAAATGTAAAATGTCCATGGCTTCCCCTGACGAGTACACTGGACAGACATCATTAGTAGCTACACCAATGCGGTGCAAGTGTTTATTAAGAAAATCATGTTCTGTCGAAAGTCGGAAATTTGCTGTAAGATCTGCACGAGGCAAGTCCATTGAATGGGTGATGAAACAAGTATATTCCACGTTTTATCAGTTGAAAAGGAGTTTGTAAGTTTGTTTTAAGGGTATGTCTATTTTTTTCTTTACCTGAAAAATTAATTGATTCAATGATAATTATGTTACGACATTATGTTGATTTTTGTGGTAGATATATTAGTTTGAATATTAGTTACTACAATTTAATAAAAATTAATTAAATTAATATACTTTGTGTGTGGCCCAAGTCAATTATATACTTTTAATATGCCTTAGACAGTTTTTCTCCAAGGAAGCTAAACATTTTAACACTACATATTTAGAGTATATAATGTAAGTTATGTAAATGTAAGTTATGCATAACTTTATATTCTACACCAAACAAGCCCCTCATCTCTCTTTGCAATGTTTTCACAACATGTCATAGCATATTCTATTTAGTATGAAAACATCCTTTAAAACTTTTTGAAACCATTGAGTTGTTATATTTAAACAAATAAATAATAATAATTAAATAAACCAATTAAACAAGCATGCAATTATCTTTCGCAACGTAAGGCTCTCATCACCGAAAGTAATTAGGCACTTATGAATTCACGAAATGAACTCTATTGTTTTTTTCTTGGGGCATAGAATACATTAAAAATGAGCTTAATTATGTATTATAATAAAGTAAAAAAAAGACTCTCAAGATTAATAAACGTAAGGAACTTAATAAATTACACTGCAAAAACAACAATCTCAGAAACACATAATTCCATTATGCCATCAGGGAGACACTAAATTCATAACAATAGCTAACAATAACAACAATAGTTGATAATAACTTTGTTAGATGGGCCGTATATCTTTCAATAAAATTGATTACATGTTTTAATGGCGTAATAAATCATAGATTCATGAATATATTCATAACCCAGGTGACATGAATTGAGATATTTTTTTTAAATATTGTGTATTCAACAATGTATAAATATATATTAAAGGATAAAGTTTTAATTGTCCTCCCATAATTCGTAATATCAATTTATTTTTTTAAAGCCGATATCTTTTATTCTGATCAGTTGATGTATAATAAACCCAAAGGTACCTAGTAAATAATTTTGCAATTTATTTCATGATTAAATTTATTATTACTGTAATTAAATGCACAATTTCTCTGGCTTTCGGATAACAAATTAATTTATTTCCCAAATAAAATTAATTAATGAAATCATAGATATTAATGCATTTTTACTACTCTCCTGTTAATAATAAGTTATTCAGCATTTTCCGGAACATTGGATGTAAAATACGAATAGCAAAGTATATATATGTTCTAAGAACAAATGTTTTATGTAAAACTATTGAAAAATCTACAAATATAACCCATAACGTCAACAATAATATTTGGATGTAATAACTTATGTTGGGTTAAAAAGTGAAAGGATTTTTAACTTTTTCAAAATCGTGGTTTAGAGGTAACGTGCGCAGTTGGGAATGTAGAAGAGCTTAGATGCGAATCCACTAATGATGTACGTCTTTCTCTTTGCTTTAAAAAACTAGAAAACTTGATAGTGGTTGTAAAAAATAAAGTTAATTGCATATATAGCCAAACTGCCTTGTGGGTTTTTGGATTTCTCTCCATGAGAACATGCCAATGTGCATAAAAATACATCTAAAAAATCAATCGGAAGGAAAAGTTCTCCCCATCAGTATACTATTGTATTAGAAGTGCACGGTTCTAAAGATAAATGCTACTTGCATATATAGACAAGCTACCTTGTAGTTTTTCTGATTTCCCTCCATGAGAACTATTGCATTAGTAGAGCACGATTGTAAAGATAAAAAGTTACTGGCATATAGCCAAACTATTTTGTAGATTTTTGGATTTCTCTCCATAAGAACACCAATGTACATAATTACATCTAACAATCCAATCAGGAAGGAAAAGTTGTCCTATCATTCCTTATCAGTGGACTGTTACATTAGTAGAACACAAAATTAACCACTCCCAGAAAAATAAAATATACAAATACTGGAAGACAAAGTTATCTCCATCATTCATTATCAGTGGACTGTTGCATTAGTAGAGCACGATTCTAAAGATAAAAATTACTTGCATATATAGCCAAGCGGCCTTGAGGTTTCGGTTTTTCTTTCCATTTAGAACACGCCAATGTGCATAATTACATCTAACAATCCAATCTGAATTTAAAGTTCTTCTCACCATTCCTCATCAGTGGACTATTACATTACTAGAGAACCAGCTCACCACTGACAGAAAATAAAATGTACAAATACTGAAATTGAATAATAAATGAAGAAAAATAACTCATAAAGGAATCTTAAATTACCTGAAACAAATTGAATTTAAAATACTTAAAAATCGAATAAAAATAAACTTTTGAAATCAAGATCTATAAAACAAAACTCAACAAATTACAAATCGGCTGCAGGCAGCATCGTATACTTCATACTTCTAATTCAAGTTACTGGAGAAAAATTAATAGGATGTCTTTCTTTTAATTTTCTTCACTACTATCAAGCTGAGCAATCTGAAACTCATTCCTCTCCCGGGGTTAATTTATAAAAAGTGTCGAATTAAAATCTAATTTTGCTGAAATCTTGTATGTTTCCATGGTTCTCAAATTTATCACGTCTTTAATTATGTACACGATTGCCACCGCCTTTAGCAAAACTTTTTCATTTATTTGCCAGTCTCTCAGCGAGAAATTGCTTAAAGAAATCATTGAGCTTAGTGAAGTCGTAACTTCTTTGCTACCATAATAATAAATTAGTGAACCTTGATTGTATGATTTTTGGAAAGGGTGTAAACTAAAAAAAAAAATATATCTATAAATTATGGAAAAGAAAATAAAGTTTTTTTTTTAAAGAAATGTTATTTGGAAATGATTAGAATTATAACGACTAAAGTAATGAACGTCAAAGCTTTATTAAATGGTTTTATCAAAACTCGTAGAAGTTTTGATTAAAAAGAATTCGACAATTAAAATTATTAGGGCATTAGAAGCACGGATATTAAAAATATTTTTAAAATAATAATAAAAATTAAATATTAAAGAAATATTAATAAAAAATGTATATTAACGTTAAATATATTAAATATTAATGTAATAATTAAATTATATTAATAAAAAATATTAATAGAAATAAAATAAATATTCAGAACTTTACAGTAGAAATTTCTTTCTTATACTGGACAGATTTAATGTGCACGGAATATTTTGTAACATTTAAAAATAAGTTAAATTTAATCAAATATTTATGAATAAACTTGATTTTATATATTTTATATAGAATCATTATTGTAGATTTTAAAATTTTAATTTTAGCTTCAAATAGTATCTGGAAATTTTGACCTTTTGAAATTAGTTTATAAATAAGTTAAATTTACATATGTTTTTAGTAAAATTATATGGTTGTATGCAAGTGTCTAAGAATTATATCGTTGATATATTTATAATATAAATTTTATATCTGAAATTATACAAAGTGTATGTTTCTCTGGATACCTATGAATTTTAAACATAATAACTTATTCAGGTTATAATATATTTAGCATATTTGAATATGAGCACCTTAAAAGTTATTATAGCCTAGCAAAAGTAATATTTTTCCTTATTTCATTTATACTCGTTTAGATAATATCAAAGCTTAGATAATAGTTTCAAAACTTTATATAGTAGATTTATATGCTTCAAAAATTTGTCGAAAACTTTTCAGAATATATGTTAACTTAAAATTACTAAATAAAAAATATACCTCGATATTATTAATAACGGTGTTTTTTTATTTGGAAATATGTTTGCCGATAGAGCTTGTTTAATTTTCCTATCATTCTATAAGTAAATTTCTAATTTTTTTAAAAATTTTCACTATATGTTTTAATTATTTATTTAATTCAAGATGTGTATGACAAATGATATACTGTTATGTTTTTCTTGTTTAGTACTTCGGATTATTACAGTTTGTTTTATGTGTATCAATTGAGTTAAATTAAATTATCTATATTTTTGAGAGTACGTGTTAGATAATGTAACTTTATCCTAAAAATAGTAAAAACAACACCACTAATAAATTATTCATATTTAAATGTATTCTTCTTTTTTAACTTCTTTATTTCTATTTTGATATGATGCGTTGGTTGTAGAAAGTGGACTTTTATTTTTATTTATTTATTTATTTATCTTTTGTTTATAAAAATATTTATTCATATTATTCCTGTTTAAGCAAACTCAAATTTTTAAAGTATAAAATGCTTAATAGTAGAAAACTAAAATTGTGAGTTTCAGAAAAATATGTTAAAAATTTAAATAAACTTTCATACTCTGGTTTGAATATGCAAGCATATACTATTGCCAATAGAAAAACTGATGCAGGCATATACTATTAACCAATAGAAAAACTGATAATTGATATTTTAAATTATAAACTTATAACTTATAATAAATACACTGTAACTCTATGAAGTTTTAGTATGTAATTTGCATATTAAAATGATAAGAAAAGAAATATTTCATAGTATCATAGTCTATAAATATATATATATAAAGTGTATATATATATATATTAAAGTTAATATATATTTTGGCAAATTTAAATAGGTACAATGAGGAATTTATCTTCTGAAATTTTGCTTAAAACTCTGTGCTGTGAACTTCAAGATTCCCTCAATCATAATAAAATAATGACCTCTGAGATGAGACTCCACATAAGAAACATAAAGTCGTGTTCTAGAATCAAATCTGTGGAATAAAGGTGATGGTAAGAGAAAAATATCAATTCGCTGGGCAATAAACCGAAACATTATGGAGGCTCACTGTTGTGCCTCTATAAAACCTACAGCCAGTTTTTAATCCGAAAAATAAAATTGATTATTTTCTAATTAAACAATATTATACAGGGTGGGATCTGGGTTTATCTAGAGTAATCTATAATAATTGTGTCAACATTTGTTGACACTTTAATTTTGTTAGTATTTAACAAATGTTGACTACTAACTGTTGTCAACATTTGGACAGTTTTCAGGGACTGGTTTAAAGTGAAATCCGTCCCGAATCTTTATTAACACATGGTGCATAATGGTATATTTGACACCTCCACAAGCACCACATTTGCTAAACAATAAAAAAAATACTGTTTTTTTTTCTTAATAATTGTTAACTTTAAACTATTTTGAATTGAGTATTATTTGTAATTATATATTTCATTGACTATTATAGATTCCCCCATGTGTGTGCCTCGGCAAACAGAAGAAGTACGGCATCCCAGGCAGGGAAAAGACCAATGTCACATGCAGCGTGGAGGCTGATCCAGACGACGTGATCTTCATGTGGACGTTGAACAACATGACGGTGGTCAGCGATCAGACGGGTGCCCCTACCCTTGCTGGATCCAGAAGCATCTTCGAGCTGCAGCCCAAGACGAAGATGGATTACGGAACCCTGCAGTGTCACGCGAGAAATGAAGTGGGGACCATGAAGGAGCCCTGTGTGATGAATGTCATTCCTGCAGGTAGGTGCCCTATGATTTGCTACGTTGTGACAGCATGTGTGCTGAGATTGATGAGGGGTTGATGAATTCGTTCTTGGAATCGATGGGGTCAAAACGCGATGAACTCATCACTCATTAAAGGATGGGGTCTTTTACCTTTGATGGGGAATTGTTCATTACAGTACTTTTGTTTTATTGTTATTTAATAACACAAAGTCACTAAATACTTTCTTTTGTTATAAATCAAATAGACCTAAGCTGTCTGTTTCCTATCATGTTGGATTTCGGTGCAGAAAGAGATATACTTGCCTTACGAACAATGATTAAGTTAAGCTATTAGGTCTACTCTAGAAATAAGCAAATTAAATCTATAGGTTTGTAAAGTCCTTCTCTAAAAATGAGAATATTAGAAAGATATGAACATACATATATCACTCTGATTATATGTTTCAAATTGAAGTGATGCACTGTAATAGTAAACACCTCTTGTTCACCCTCTAATGCTGAAACTGGTTCATCATCTGTTTTAATTATGAATGGTATATGGCATTTGAAAACAGCATTAACTATAAATTAATTCTGGAAAAAATAATTCTTTAATTAATTCCTTACTTTTTACAAAAGATTGTAATCATACACTCAAGAGCCAAAACATTATGACCACCCCTACATTTTGCAATGAACTCGCCTAGATGACGTGGAAGACACGTGGGAAGTGGTATTTAACTGCTGCTGGAGAGTATGAAGAATCATTCTTTCACTTACTTCTGTGTGTGATGGGAAAGGCTGGGGATCAAAGCGACTTTGATAGAGGGCAGATTGTAATGGCTCGAAGGCTCGGAACAAGTATTTCTGAAACTGCACGACTCGTAGGTTATTCGCGATCTACAGTAGTTAGTACTTATGCAAAGTGGATGTATGACGGTGAAACCAGCAGTAGACGACATGGTGTTGGACATCCACACGCCATCAAAGAAAAAGGTCGCGGAGACTGTCTCGCATGGTGAAGCAAAACCGGAGCCAGACAGTGGCTCAGCTGACAGCCCAATACAATGCAGGGCCAAGTAGAATAGTATCGGATCCCCACTGTTCAGCAGACACTGTTGTTGGATATGGGGCTACGCAGCAAACGTCCCACTCGTGTGCCTTTGCTGATCAAGCGTCATCGTCCACTGCGCCTGCGCTGGCCCGGGAACATCGTGACTGGTCCATGGATCAGTGGGAGAGAGTTGCCTGGTCAGATGAATCACGATTTGTCATTCATCACGCCGATGGCCGTCTTCCAGGCAGTTCCAGGCCGTCTTCCAGACAGTTGCTCCTTCAACGTACAGTAGGTCATACACAGGCCGATGGTGGCGGTATTATGCTTTGGGGGACGTTCTCTTGGTCGTCTCTGGGACCCGTGGTTGTGGTAGAGCAGACCATGAATGCTACAGGGTATCTGAACATCATTGCGGACCAGTTGCACCCTTACATGGCCTTTTTTTTTTCCAGCTGAAAATGGTATGTTCCAACAGGACAACGTCCCTTGTCACAAGGCTAAAATTGTGTTGGAGTGGTTCCAGGAACATGATGCTGAATTTAATCTCTTGGCTGCCTAACTCATCGGATCTCAATCCGATAGAACACATTTGGGATGTCCTGAGACGGCAGCTCAGAGTTTAAAGACCACCAATTCGCAATATCTCGGATTTGTGTGACCGTTGCTTAAACATCTGGTAGAATCTGTCTCCGGCCATCTACCAAGGTCTTGTGGCATCCATGCCAAAGCGGGTTGAAGCTGTGTTGCGCGCCAAAGGTGGGCCAACTCGTTATTAACAGGTGGTCATAATGTTTTGGCTCTTGAGTGTAGTACTTATGATTATAATCTTTTGTAAAAAAAATAAGGAATTGATTAAATAGAAGATTTATGGAAATTGAACCAGTAGAATAGGCAAGCTACTTTTATTTCTGCCGCTAAAATTTTTAAAAAAAGCAGAATTTTATTACAAAATTAATAAAAATCATCAATGAACAACAACAAGACACAATGAAAACTATCCTTTTTTTTCTACAAAAATCATATTATTATTTAAAAATTATAGTTTCTCGTTTTAAAATTCATTGCTGCAAGCAATGCACAATTTATTTGTTATGAATAAGAAAGATAATAACTATTTATTAACATAATAAGGAAAAATTTATTTATTACATATATCAGAAAATAACAGTATCATATTCTTGTAGATCTACTTTCTGATGATATTCAATTTATATTTAAAATATATATGAAGCAAAATGACCATTTTTGGAGAAAATATTAAACAATCCACTAGCGCATTCTGAAATCTATTGTTGAATATCTATCTGCATGGGATAACCTACTTCAGCAAAAGAGGAGAAACTGTTTCAATTCTTCTTCTCTTTCTGAAGAAGTGAGATTATTACTTTTTTCATTTCTTCTTAGGGAATTTATTGCACTTTGCATTCAAAGAAAAAATGTATTACTTTTTTGTTAATATAGATATATATTTCATAAACTCATTCAGTCGCTATTTTTTTTTTTGTGTCAGTGTTCTGTGTGTCGTCATTTATTTCCAACTCTTTCATATACAAAAGATTTTCTATTCTCTAGAATATTCATTTCTTGGCAAATATTGTTGGAATTATACTTTGTCATAATGTTTCATCATGTGTTATCATACGTATTTTTATTCACACTCTAGTTTTTGTTTGCATTCTATCTACAAATCCCTTAACTAAAACATTATCTTTAAATATCTTATAACAATATAACCACTTTTGGAAAAATAATTCTGTTCATTAAAGTAGATTTATTTTATAACGTTTTTTTTTTTTTTTTTTTTGTTTTTTTTTTTGCTGATTCCTTGAATTTTCTATCAAAGCTGCATCATGATTACACATAATTTACCTGATAAAGACAATAAATTGTAAAACCATTCATATAACAGAAATATGACTGAACAATAAACATAGTATAAACTATTGTTGTATTTGACCCTTACATTTTTTATCAGAATGTTGTAATTGCTAATCATAGCTAATAAGCCTTGATTACTATTTGTTACTTCTTATCCTACTTGGTCGACAGCAAAATCTAGACAAATTGATTAATATATTAACATGCTAAACGTATATTTATAAATCATTTGTCTAAAACTGCACTTAAAGGAATTTCATCAAGTATAAGATTAAAAATTAATATTAATATAAATAATCATAAAAAAATTGCAACCTTCTTTCTTTTCTAATCAAACTAAGAGACCATGAAGCTCTTTGGATAAAAGTGCGATGTATAATATTACAATGCATAGTTTACAATTTACTGGACTATACTGGAAGTTTTCATGTCTGCGATAAGTATATTGCTGTAGAACATACAAGAAGAGTAAGTTAAGGTGCAATAAAATAAAACATTATAAATAAATATATTACTACGAAAGTATGTCTCAGAAGTCTATAAGGAATTATTTACAAAATTATTTTTAATATATTAACTATCAAATTGCATAGTGAATATCTAAATATTATTATACTTTGTTCATTTTTCATTGGTTTCTCAAAATACTTTGAAATGATAATTTTTGATCATAAGATTCTGAAGGCATTATCAATCCTTTCATTGTCATTATTTATATATACATTCGTAACACATTATCTGTCTGGAAAAGGCATAGGAATTTACATTTCTCCTTTCGGACGTGCTTTTGAGCTTATCTCACCTTTTGCCATTCAAATAAATTGTGGAAATTTGTAAATAACTCCTGCTATATCTTCATAGAGCGCCCAATAATAACCAACGAATAAAAGTAAGCTGCTTCAGTTTTCAGTCGTTTGATTCAGAGTAATCTTCTACGCTCACGTAAGTTTTAAATTTACTTAACGTTAAGATCTATATGAAAGTGTTATAGAAGAACCTGCAAGACTTTGTCACAAGTTTTCTCATGGATAGCAGTGATATCAATTTCTTCATCATATGATTGGTAAAAAGTATTTTGATTATGAATATGTGGCAAGTTGTTTGAGACCTTATTCGTATATATAAAAAATATGAAAATACAGAATAGTTTCTCTTATTTCCGTACAAAAAACAACCACTTCTTCCGATAAAGGATTTGTTGCAATTCTGAAGAAATCAAGATAATTGATAATGAATATTCATGAAATCTTCCTAAATTCATCTATAATATTTCGTTTTTCTTATTATATTCATTATCTTAAGCGTTTATTATATTCTACAGGTCCCCCTCCACCCCTTCAAAACTGTCTGATCCTGAACCAGACAACGGATTCGCTGTCCGTGTCGTGTGAGCCAGACGAAACATCCAAGCAGCCAACCTACCATATGGAGATGTACGACATGGAAGAGGAGAATCTCATCGTCAACATCACTTCCAAACGCGATCCCTCCTTCTCCGTGAAAGGGCTACCCGAGGGGTCCTCCTTCATCGTTGCCCTCTACACAACGAACTCCAAGGGGAAAAGTGAAACGGTGGCCATTACAGCAAGCACACTTCAGTCTTCAGACAATGGCCAAGGTCAATGAATATACTGTCACTAGAGACTATGAATATATTGTCACTAATTATATTTGCATTAACATAGAATATATTTTTGCAGAATAATCGCTTTATAATTAGTTGAAAATTTATTATTTTTAAGTTAGTTGTCTGATCATGTTTTGCTTTTATTATGTAAGAATCAATATAGTGTGAATAAAAGTTATCATTTTTAGTTAAAATAGATATAACTTTTACAGAATTTAAACCTGAAATTGTTTTTGTTACTGGATATTTTATGATGATACAGTGTCATAAAATTTTAACCGATAAATCTAGAATAAGCAATAGTTGTTAACCAAAATAATTATACTCAAAGTTTGAAATTTTTTTTTGAATGATCTGAATTTATCAGTGTAATAATATAAATCCGACAAGTTTTTTCTTTAATTTTAAACGCAATCAGTAATAATATTGTATAAACTTTAAAAGTGTTACGAAAGCAAGTTATCAAGAAATAGTGAATCAAAATTGCTATATACAGTCATTAGAAATTCATTGCTTTCACTGTCACCCCATTATTTAAAGTTCTTAGACTTTGCTCACTTCTGTCCCTAGATCTGTTCTATTAACACAGAATATATTTTTGCAGAATGATCGCTTCGTAATTAGCTGAAAATTTCTAAATATTAGAGTTTATTGTCTGATCATGTTTTGCTTTTATGATGTGTGAATCAATAATTCTCGTTTTCATTTTTAGTTAAAACGCATATGGTTTTTACAGAATTAAACCTGGAGCCATTTTTGTTACTGGATAATTTATGATAATACAGTGTCTCAAAATTTTAACAGATAAATCTATAATAAGCAATATAGTTATTTGAGTTGTTAATCAAAGTAATTATTTTCAAAGTTTGAAAAACATTTGAATGATCTTTGTTTATCAATACAAAAATATTAATCCAAAAAGCCTTTCTTCTATTTTAAACGTAAACAATAATAATATTTTTCTAAACTTAAAAAGACGTTCGCGAAAGCAGTTTCATAAAGAAATAGTGAATCAAAATTCAATGTTATATGCAATCATGAGAAATTCACTACTTTCATGCAAGAATTCAACTGTCACCTCATTATTTAAAGTTCTCAGACTTTGCTCTTTTCTTCTCTGAATCTTAATAATCCTTAAAGATAAATAAGAATTCGTCTTCGGTATATTATTTGAACAGTGCTGACAGATATTCATAAATCAGTGTGATTGCACCTAAAATTCTAGCTTTAATTTTGACAAATATACAAATAATGATAATTTTCAAAATGCAGCTATATCGATACACAAAACTGCTGTCAATAATTCTAGAGTTAAATTAAATATTTATGGAAATAAAAATTTATTGATATAGCACCATTAGTTTCAATTAGCACAGATTCATTTAAAATTTTATATGAACGTTCATCTCTACTTTTTCATGGGGTTTTATAATTCATATTTCGAATAAATTTCTTTAAAAATTAAATTTCAAACAGTTGATTTAAACCGCGCATTGAAATAAATGAATTTTTTTTTATTTTGAATTGTTGTTTTATAAAAAATAAGACATTTTTTAAATATCTTTTATAATGATAAATAAATTCATATAAGTTTAAAAAAATATTTTAATAATATTTCATTGATGAAGGACTGAATAGAATTCAAGTTCAATTTTCATTCAATACTTTATTGTGAATTAAAATTGTTTTATTTTTATATAGATATTGTAGTATTGATTAGGAAATCAAAATAATAAAATCTCTGAAAATAGCATAGTGTTAATTTTACAAAAATTAAAATTAAATTTTAAATATCCTTTTCAATTATAAATAAAATCATATAAGTTTTTTTAAAAAAAATAATGGTTAATTGATGAATGATTGAACAGAATTCAAATTCTAATTTCAAAATTATGATTTATTGTGATTTAAAATTGTTTTATTTTTATATAGATATTGTAGTATTGATTAGTAAATTTTAAAAAAATCTCTGAAAATAACATAGTGTTAATTTTGCAAGAAAATATTATAAAACATTATATAAGTATTTATCTATAAATAGCAAAAATTATTACGTACAGTAAATAATTATAATTGTAATCTAAAAAAAACATAATTGATTTATAATAATAACAATATCATAATTTTTTCCCACTATCTATGCTTAAATATTGTTTAAATTAATTTGGTCTAACTGTTAATTCTTTCCTTCAGATTTGCTAATTTAACATTGCTTTATGGCAAAAAGACAAACATTCATCACTTAGGTAAAGTTATTACCACACCTTTTACGATATGTATATTTTGATCGCATCATATTGCAATTTTGTACAAGTTGATTCATTTTAAAATCATCAGTATCTGAAAAAAAAAGTACTCTGTATTAATTTGCTGCAAGATGATCAGTAAAATTAAGCTTAAGATGTTCAAAAGTAACTAAAACTATATTTAAATATTTAAATTTTACACTTGAAACTTATTTTACTCATAAATATTTAAAAATTGATAGTTTCCACAAACAATAAATCAATAACTGGATATCATAAATCATTGTTTTTTTTTCCATTTTAGGAAGAGAAAATAGAAATCTGATGAGCATTATTGTGTTAGTTTCACTGGTTGTTCTTGGTACTCTAGCTCTGCTTGCTATTATTGCTGGAATACTGGTATTTAGAAGTAAAACGGAAACTGCTGTAATGGGAGGTATGATTCTTAATGCGGTCCTATATCAAAATTAATTTTACTAATTGTATTTTATCGCTACCTTTTCTTTTATAAGTAAACTATGATAAATTAAAATGATAAAATAACATATTACACACACCATGGAGCCAAATTGTATGGGTGTCTAGTTTTTATATAATAAATGAAATAGCAACTAACCTGTGGAAATTTCAATATTTTCTGAGTTTAAATTTTAATCATAAAAGAATAAAGAGGAAAAGAGCTATCATTTAAACTAAAAATATTATTAATATTTATTTTATTAAGAGAGATTAACAAACAAATTTTTAAAAGTGAAAAAGTTTTAACGTTGAACTTTATAATATTTGTACAGTAACACAAAAGCTATTTTAGTCTTACTTTGGCTAAAAAGTCGATGGTTTGACAGTGAACATTTTGCATGTAAATAAATAAACAAAAATCCAAAAATTCCTATAAACCTAAAAACGTAAAAATGTGTCCATGTTATGCAAATCCCAAATGAGATAAAATATGTTTTTCTATATTTTTAAAAATTTAAATAATTTTTATGAAGCAATGTTCCTCAGTTTTTGCTTGTTTCTAGTTACTACGTGCTCTAAAAAATTTTATTCTCTTTTGCTGTTTCAAAAGTATTCGTTAGTTTTTCTAAATAAACAAGTTGTAGGATATTTAGCTAAATTTTTGTCAAAACATTTTAAAGTTTTATTCAAATTAATAATTTTAAAAATATTTAAAACAATTTTAGGTGTTGAAAGTTACGTTAATAAATTTAAGTTTTTAAGTGTTTTATTTGGAAAAACTGTTAATTTTTTATAGAAATCGTTCTTTTTGTTTGTTGAAAACATAAGAAATTTGCTACAATTGTCTGACAAAAAAAATGATTAAAAAGTTTTTTTTATTTAGTAAGGCAAAATATTTGTGCATAAATTAACATTTTAATTTTTTAAAATGCGAATATTTATTGATGCAACATTAAATCCAAAAATTAATCAATGGGAGATTAATTTTTGTTAATTAATAAACACGTTGTAGCATATTTTGACTATTTTTGACATTTTATTGTTAAAATTGTAGGTAAACTACAATTTTCTACATTTAATCTACATTTCTGCATTCTCAGTCTAATCTATAATTTTGTTTAAAAATAAATTAAATTATCCCCGTACTGTTGAAATGTTTTTTTTAAACCTGTGCAAAAATTTAAAATAATAAATTTGTTTATTTTTAGCAACAACAACAGAAACAGAATTAACAGAAAAGTAAGTCCTAGAATAATTTCATTTTTTTTCAATTACTTATTTACTTTTTAATGTTGATTGCCTAATTTTAGGATGAATAATTTATTTTATGCATGATACTTCGCTAATTTTCCAAATTTTTTTTTTTCCAAAGCTTTATATAATGCGTAGTATTACCATTCTCTTATTTTTTTAAAAATCATATTACAATGATAAAATAAATCTTATACACAATACAACAATGTGTTGTTAAACACGTTAAATGTTACAAAATAATTAGGATTCATTTAAGCTGGACATAATCAAATATTTCGGATGTTTCTAGAGCAGTTATATGTAATATCGCCCAAATACTTGAAATGGAATTTCAGTTAAAAAATAGATATTCATTTAAAAAATTAAAACATGTTATATCTTATGTATTTTAATTCATTATTATCTTTTGACTAGGTATTGTGTATTATATTAAAGAAATTGATATTATGAATATTCATTTATTATTATATTTATGAATATATATTTTTTACATAATAAAGCTTATAATTATCAAAATTTAGTTAACATTGTTTTGTTTAAATTAATATAATTTATCAAAAATAAAAATATTGCTTTTCTGAAAGAAATAAAATAATGCTAACGACCTATCAAATGAAAGATAACTTTTTCTTTGTCTACTGAAATTGTTGCAATTACGAATAATAATTTAATACAAACATTTATATAATTTTTTTTGTAAGTAACCTAATATATGGGTTAATTAAAAAGACCCTTAGGTGCTACTTCTTTGAGGATTCTGCCACTAGAAACTGTCACAAACCCTGGTACTATCATAATATCCATATTCATGATATTCCAGAATGTCCTCCAGAGAAAAATTGGTGGCATTGTTACGACTATTCTGTGGTCACGATTGTCACCATAAGCACCTTCACAGAATTAACCTGGCTCCTGACCCTGTCTGTCTCCTGTATGTTAACCAGAAAGAAATAGATATGTCTCACTTCGCTTCTTGTTTTGTCATTGAGAAAAAAAAATTAAAACATGGATTAAAATATACCGGAAATTGACATAATTAAACAAATTTCTTAAGGAAGTGATTTTTCGTTTTCTTCATTTAAATATTTCAACTTATTTAAATCTCAATACATATTATCAACATATGGCGTAATTAATACTACGTCAGCTATTTCAGCTTCAGCTACCTTTTACGAAGTGTCATAAGAAATTTAAAAAAATACTTCTAAAAATTAATTCCCCGATTTTGATTTCTTAGCTCTCGAATATTTTTTTTTAACGATATTTATTGATAATTCTCACCTATAATAGACGATATTTTGTACTCATGTGATTTGCGAAAATGAGACTATAGAGAGAGAGCTTCTTATGAAAATGTTCCACATTTTTATCACACATGAAACAAAATCTAGGAAACATTCATAAGATTAAAAAATGGGCGTATTGTTAAATAATTTTAAAATCTAAAATCATAATTCAATTAATACATATGTCCTTTTTTACAAGCCTGTCAATTAAAATAAATATAACTTAGAAAGCTTATAAAACGATATTTATTGCTATTCCTCAACTATAATAGATGATATTTTTGCACTCCTGGGATTTATGAAAATGAGACTATAGAAAGAGAGAGAGTTTCTTATGAAAATGTCCCACATGTTTATCATACTTGAAATAAAATGAAAGAAACATTCATGCGATCAACCAAAATGAGACGTATTGTTAAATAATCTTACAATATAAAATCACAATTCAATTAATATAAATGTCTTTTACAAACCTGTCAATTGCAATAAATATAACTTAAAGAATTTATTATACGTTTCTAACTAATGCAGCTGTTGAAAAATTATTAATAACCTTAATTTGGTTCCTTTAACACAGTCAATGATTCATTTGATTTACGAAAATGTGACTTAGGAAAATGTCCCACATATTTAACATATGAAACAAAATCGAGGAAACATTCATACGATCAACCAAAATGAGGTGAATTGTTAAATAATCTTAAGATATAAAATCATAATTCAATTAATACATATATGTCATTTTTACAAACCTGTCATTCTAAGTAATGCAGCTGTCAAAAAACTATTAATAAACTTAATTTGGTCCCCTTTAACACAATCGATGATTGAATTAAATCTTCCAGAAATACAGAAATCTTATTAAATAAGTCTTGTTTTGTTATAGAACAAATAAAAGGAAGCTTCTCACCTATAATAGATGATATTTGGTACTCATGTGATTTATGAAAATTAGACTTATGAAAATGTCCCACATTATTATCACATGAAACAAAATCGAGGAAACATTCATACGATCAACCAAAATGAGACGTATTGTTAAATAATCTTAAAATATAAAATCATAATTTAATTAATGCATATATATGTCATTTTTACAAGCTTGTCCATTAAAATAAATATAACTTAAAGAATTTATTAGACATTTCTTAGTAATGCAGCTGTCGAAAAATTATTAATAAACTTAATTAGGTTCCTTCAACACAGTCGATGATTGAATTAAATCCTCCAGAAATACAGAAATCTTATTAAGTAAGTCTTGTTTTGTTGTAGAACAAATAAAAGGAAGCTTTCAGTGCTCCCAAAAGATTCGATTTGATTTCAAAGATTTTCTCCTTCATGAAATCATTAAATTCTTCTTAAGATCTCTGCACTCCCTGTGGGAGAGAGTTACAGCCTTTTAATTTATCAGCTAGGCAATGGTGATTTAGAAAGCAGATCTTTTCCATTTTTAGTTAATGACTGAATGAATTTCGAACAAATGAATGAAAAGAGGCTCCTTTAAATAATTTTAATTAATTGCAATAAATACCTTGAGAAATGGGATTAGAATTTGGTCTGTGAGTAGTGTTTAATTTTAATTCTATTTTTTTTTTTTTTTTTTTTTGCTTAAATGTTAATATTTAATTTGTGTGACTTCAGAGAGACTATGTTTCAAAATTATAAGCTTTTATTTAAATTCAGTTACATAGTTTAATGGAATGCAAATTTTAATTTACAGTATCAAACATTGTTTTTTTTTTTTGTTGTTGTTGACTTGAGACTGTTAGTCGATATAAAAGGAGCATTTGAATGCAAATTTTATTTAACATGAAATGTTATTTTCAAATAAATTACAAAGTTGATATGTTTACATTTTAATATTTAATTTGTCTTTATTGATAATGAAAATGAATTATTATATATAAATTTTGCTTTAATAACCTTAATATTTATAAGCTATTTACAAGAGCAAATTATAATGTTTTTATAATTTATTACCAATTTCTTTATGCTTTATCAGTAACTAGCATGAATAATTTAAAATTGATAAAACACTAATAAATTCAATATTATTTACATAGTAACGCATGAAAATAAATTAAATATTGATTGTAATATAGTAAACCATGAAACTAAATTCAATATAATTATAATATAGGGAACCATGAAAATAAATTCACTGTAAATTATAATATAGTAAACCATTATACGTACCATTATAGTAAACCAGTATAAGTAAAGTATTAATTATAATATTGTAAACCATTGAAAATAAATTCAACATTAATTATAATATAGAAAATCAAGAAAATAAATTATAATATAGTAAACCATGAAAATAAATTCAACATTAATTATAATATAGAAAGCCAAAAAATAAATTCAAAATAAATTATAATATAGTAAATCATGAAAATAAATTCAGTATTAATTGCAATATAGTAAACCATGAAAATAAAATCAATATTAATTATAATATAGTAAACCATGAAAATAAATTCAGCGTAAATTAGATATAGTAATCCTTGAATATAAATTCAATATTTATAATATAGTAAACCATCAAAATAAATTCATTTATAATATAGTAAGCCATGAATATATATTCAATATTAAATATAATGTAATATGACCAGGTAAATAAATTCAATATAAGTCATAATATAGTACACCATGAAAATAAAATCGATAATAATAATAATATAGCAAACCATGAAAATGATACAAGAGCAGACTTTATTAAACGAAGTTTATTGCACTACTGCAGATGTAATAGTAAGATATTTTTGAGTATGTAAATGCAGTTTTATGTAGCTATTTATTAAATATTTTAACTATTGATTACATTAAAAAATAACATACAAATTTAAGTCTGTAACTCTTCATTTAAATGAGCGCATGTATTTCACAACTATATATAATTTCATATTGTGGTACTTACTGTAATATATTCTGCTTATATTTTGATAATGTACTTTAAAATAATAACATTAACAGATTAACTTTAACATAATAACTTTAAAATGATAACATTAACATAATGATTTTAACATAATAACTTTAAAATTAACATAACATAATTTAACATGAAATGTTAAATTATGTTAAAGTTATATTTTTCTAGGTAATGTATTTTCTAGTAAAGTATTTAAAGTCTAACTGTACTATTTCTTTTTAGTTAAAATCATATTTTTCTTCTAATTTTAGATTACCATCTGCGAAGCATTCTTTCGATGAATCAAATCCTTATGTTTATCATACAACAGAGTTGCCGTCAGGTATCATTGTTTATAAAAATAATGCGTTAAATTACTCAATAAATTTAATATTTATTTTTAAGATTTGACTAGCTTTGATTTGACATGCATAATTTGCTGTTGTCAAAATATTAATCAATTTATTTTGATTTGATGTTTATGAGTGTTTACAGATTGCTTGTAAAATTATTCACGATGATATTTTAAAGTTTACAACACAAGTTCATAAATTAAATTTTTTAAATTAATATTAATTTTTCTGACAAAATTATATTTTATATATTTCCACACTTCAATAATTATAACAACGCAATCTCGTCCTTATAAATATTAATCGCTAAGAATTATTTGTGTTACAACTAATTTCTTTAAAGTTCTTTAAAAAGCAAATTATGCACGTTTCCTCTCGTTTGATCTACAAAGTGATAATAATTAAAGTACCACATTCAAAATGTTGTAAATAAAGAACCACTCATCACAATAACTTCAAATTTGAACTGAAGATACTTGAAGAAAGGTGAAATGGTATGTCATCAAATAAAGTTTCACCGATTTTCACATCCAATTTGGTATGACCTTGCCGTGGTGGATGGGCTTTCCACTAACAGTGTCACAAATATTGAATGACTTGGAAGTCATTTTTCCTATAAAAAACTGTAACAATCAAACAATTAAATATTACAGTTGGTTTAATATGCAACTTATGCCAAATACAGTATAATTTCGATTCAAAATATCACTTGCAGCAGAACTCACTTTTTTTATGCCACTTACAGCGCCATCTATTGATACACTTTGGAACCTTTTTGATTCCGTACCGTTTCTCGTTTCCAAGTATTTTCAGTTCAAATTTGAACTCATTGTGACGAGTGGCTCTTTTTTTTACAGCATTTTTGAAAGTGGGATTTAAATTATAATCACCTTGTATTTTATCTTTTCATTATTTTTTTTAAAAACTGCATTGAACATACCAAATATATATATATATAAGAATATATTTTTTAAAAAATCAAAAAAAGCTTTTCTGTGTATTTTCAGTTTTATTAAAGTTGTCGATACACAGTAGTTTTATTGTATTTGTATTGCATATTTTTGTAGTATTTATAGTTCAATGTATAATATTTTATTTAAAAACTTGGATAAAACCTAATGCTTACCTATTTATTTATAGAATTTGTTCATCTTACCCGAAATCCACGCCCAATTGTTTGTACGAGAGTTTAATGGACACCCATCAAAAGAGCTTTTTGGAGGTGTCTTATGCAAAACACATTCGCTGTCAGAAGAGGTATTTTTTTAAATATTTTATTTTAATACATAATATTTTTTATATTATATATTTTTTTTAAGTAAATTTATTTTTCTTTTTTTCCAAAAAAGACTTAATGCAGTTATTATTTTACCACGTACGATCTATGGTTTATTTTTATTAAGAAAAAGATTAAGTCCCTTTTTTATTTTGTGTTTTAGGTTTTTAAAATCTTAACAGAGCTTAAAATTTTTTTAATAGAAAATACTTCTCAATATTGTACATTCAACAAGATAATATATCACGATGTTATTACAAATGTATTGCTTTGATTCTAACGTGTTTTGGAAAAAAAAAAAATTTTATAAATATTTAGTTAAAATTTTTGCAATTACGTAAATCTAATGGAAAGTAAGAAATTTTCAGTAAGTAATTTTTCTATTTTAAATGTATTTAAATTTTTGAATTTCTTTTAAATACTATGAAGATATTATCTAAGCATTAACACACAAAAACTATTTCACCTGAAATCGAAATAGTTGATTAAATAATTATGTATTTTAAAATAATTTAATTGAAAATATCTACAAAAAAAAAAACATTGCATAAATATTTATAGAGAATATTTTAATTCAGAAAATGAAGAAGAGGATATCATATACATTTTCATTCATTGAAATGGTATGGCATTTAAAGTTGAACCTTAAAGTAATATTTTATTTCAATCATATCGTTCAATAACGAAATACTTTCAAAATCTTATATATCATTAATGCATTAAATAAAATGTAATAAATTATATATATGTATCGCACACAGCTTTTAAAAATACAACAATAATTCATTCAATGAAAATTGTTACTGTAAAAGCTTTAATCTATACATTAAAAAATTAAATCAGAAATAAATGTTTAATGAATATTTTATATGAACTGTATGAAGCAACCGATTTTAAATTTTATGCAAATAAAATTTTTCAAATATTTTGACCGAATAAATTTCGTTACAAATCATTTTGTAGGATGTCTTTTCGCTTAAATTGCTTTAAGAATATATTATTTATTTTGCTTACGTGCATTATTTTCCAAAATTTTACTGCGCATTTATTTTTTATTTAAAGAATATTGCATGTTTTGCCAACATTTAATGTGATATATATGTATTATAGTTTGATAGTTTAATATATTCAATGTTTAGTTTTATTACGGTAGATTTGCTGAAAAGCTTTATCTTTCAAAGAGAATATATATATATATATATATAAGCGTGTGTGGTTATATGTGTGCATGCGTGTATTTGGGCGTGGGTGGATGTGTGTGTATGTGGTTATGTGTGCATACGTGCGTGCGTGGGATATTAAAATGCAAACGAATATTTAAAAATACATATAATATATATGTAACCTTATTTTGTTATAATTTGTAAATTGGTAATCCATCTTTGTGTATTACAAGATAAAAATATGTATATATCTAATAAAAATAAGTATGTATGTGTCTTTGTAATCCAACTTTGTGATCTATTTTTTAACATTTGTTCACATATTTTTTAATACAATTTATATAGTACTCTATTTACTGACATTTTAATTATCTTATATTCTTTCTGCAGTTAAAATAAATTAGAACATTAAATCGGATGAAAACTCCTCTTATGTTTCCTGATTTATATTATTATAATCCATGATCTATTAAAAATAGAATAAATTATAAAAAGGAAAATGTGTATTTAATACTATGTTTACGCTGAATATAAGAAACATTACAATATATGCAGTTAAATTATTTTTATATGCCTTACAGTATATGCATTTAAAGTATTTTTTTTTTCAAATATATGTTTTGTTAATGTTTGAAACGTCTATCTTTCAGTAAAGTGAAGAAATTTTTCGACGTATAAAATTAGGAAGCAATATATATATATATATATATTCGTATAAATATATATTAAATAAAAAAATTACAGTTTAAAAACCGATTTATGTTTTAGATGTCATAAACTTTTAAACCAAACTAATTTTTGTTGCATTGTTTATTTCAATTAATAAAATAACTTTTTAATTCTTCAATTTTTTTTTTTTAATTTCCTAATACAGTATTTAAAGCATTCCAACTTCAACTCATTCATCAACGATTTTAAAATTAGTAATTAAAGTTTTAATTTCATATTTAAGGGTATCAATGTTTTAGCATTTAATCTAAGAGAATAAAAATTTAGAATGTTCTTAACATAATCTTGTAGACATTATTTCAATTTTCAGTCATACAATATATAAAGTGTATTTGTGAAATAGTATTAAAAATATATTTTATAACGAGTTTTAACAGCTAATAACGTTTTTAATTATTATTTTATTTTTAAATTATTAAAGTTACAATTATAAAAATATTTTGAAACACAATTGAATTACAAATTGAATAGCTATATTAAAGAAATAAATTTTGATATATATATATATATATATATATATATATAACTGATAAAAAAATTATGTATTATTTTCAATATATTGCAATAATGAAAATTGAAATTATCGAAATTCTTTATATTTGTTTCTCAATTATTGCATTACTTCATAACTCATAAATATTTATAAACTTTTTCCATTACAAGTTAATAATTTTTTTTTTTGTTTAATATGTCGCACATATTATGTATGCTATACTAAGGTATAGAAATTAAATATAATATCAAACTAATGAAAGCAAATGAAATTTATTACAAAAAAAAAAAAGCAAATATTGTTTCATAATAGTTCATAATGATTATTTAATTTTAACCTGTGTTATTTTAAGTTATTTATTTAAAATTAAAATTATATTTATATGTCTGTTCCAGGATATAGAAGTCATTATGCCTGTGATAGATCGGTGATAGAGATTCTACTGTCTGGTTATAAGACGAAATATCAATAGACTGTAACAGAATATGATCACAAATTAATACAAAACAAAATGAACTTCAGATAACACAAGCGCTTTTAAGAAAAACTCTATTGTCTGTGATAAAAACCGAATTACTTTGAAATGTCTATTGGAAGATTGTCTAAAATAATAAAGGTTTGTATTTCTTCATGCTTATGTCTGAAAGAAAGTATGGACCATATTCGTTTAAAAATATAAATTTCAACTTGCTTAAGTCATGTAATTTTTATATCTATAGTAGTGAAATACAAAAATGTTTCATACCAACAGTTTAACCTTTAAAGATCACCCAACTATTGAAACTTAGTGTTGAAGATTTTAAAAGAAATATCTGAAAAACTTATTTTACAAAAAAAACTGTTATTAACATTCAAATTCATTATTTCTAATTCTATTAAATAACACTTCATTAATGTTCTTATGTAAAAATTTATGATTTTATATTCAAACGTAATCATGTTTATATGTATATAATAATAATGACTTTTTATTATAAATATGCATTTATTTAAAATTTTTAACCATAACTGCATATTTCTGACTTTCGAATATGTAAGTTTTGTATAGAAAAAAAAATTTTTAACAAAATTTATGAAATTATTTACTTCTTAAGTCTGCGTCAATTATTAACTTTCTTTATATTATAAGCGGGTAATTGACATAAGTGAGTAATTGATGTAAACGAGTAAAGGATGTAACTTATATTATCATAAATACATGGACATAAAGAGAAACGTCAGGTAGATAATATGCTTGTTAATAAAACAAATTATAAAAGGCTTCCAAACACTTTTTTTTTCAATTATCTATATGATTTATAATCAGAAAAACAAAATTGAAAAAAATCTCTTTCGAAATTTATTTACATAAATCTGCACTAATTTGCAGGAAACTCTATATACAACACCATCCTAAAATTCCAACCTGTTATGTTTCCTCTATTAAGCTACTTTTAACTTTTTGGTGAAATTTTTTTGTCTATGTATGTCTCTATCAGTCCTTCCGCCAAATTACTTGCCTTATTTAAAATTTAACTGCATCTGGTCCTAAGTTGTTGTTTTTTTATTTCCAATGGCAAGGCAATACAAAAATGGGAAAAATACAAAATAAAGTAGAAAATGCATACAAAAAGTGTTCTACAAACAAAGACCAAAGTCATTGCCTCAAAAGTTCTCTAGCTTGCCAATATCTCGCCATCTCGGATTCGCCATGAAGTGCCAAGCAACAATGGCTCTGTGCCAAACAACGATGGCAACAAGCTATGTTTCACCAGTTCCGCCACATCACAAAGAATGCAGTTTGTTACATCAAAAGTCCCAATGAAATGCAGATGTTCATTATATCAGTTCTTTTTTTGATTGAGACAACCACTAGCATTCGAGTGCAATATATGCAGACCAACCGGGCGACGTTTAGGATAGCAGCGACAGCTCATATCGAAATCTGTAGATCACTTAGCCGTACAGAACGTTGCCCAGGCTGCACCACTAGAAGGTAGGTCTGCATTGCTCCCCAGATAATTTTAAGTGGATTCACTTTAATTAAGGCACCAGCTTCTCTGTAAAACATAATTAAAAGATTTTTGAATATTTTAGATACATTTGACATTCTAATCTTACGTCATTCGCAGATATTCTTTGCAAAAACGACATTATAAATCATTCAATTGAATAAACAGCAGCAATCATAATTTGTAAAATTTACTTCAAAGGAATGGGGTGCAATGTAGATCTACATCCTAGTGGTGCACCTTGGGCAACGTTCTATACGGCTAAGTAGTCTACAGTTTTCGGCATGAGCTCTTGTTGCTATCCAAACCGTCGTCCAGTTGGCCAGCGTGTCTACCAATGAAATGCTGGTGGCTTGTCTTAATCAAAAAGAACTGATCTAATGAACATCAATGTATGTAGCATTGGGATTTTCGACCCACCAAACTGCCCTTTTTGTGATTTCGCAGAACTAATGAACAAAGTTCATATCCATCGATGCTTGGCACTTCATGGCGAATCCGAGACGGCGAGATGCTGGCAAGCTAGAGAACTCTAAAGGCAATGACTTCAGTCACCTTTATTGAACTCTTTTGTGTACATTTTCTTCTTTATACTGTATGTTCCACCTTTGTATATTGACCTACCATTGAAATAAAAAAAAAAAAAAAAATTCAAAAGGGATTGCTTAATTTATTTCAATCAAAAACATTACACTATTTTAAATAAAAATTTTGAAATTATATTGAGACATAAATATCTATTATTTTATCCTGAATGCCTAGAATTAATAACTGTATAAAACATTTATATGCTAATTTTTACATAGAAATGTTTGAACTTAGAAATTGATTAAATGAGCAATGTTGAATTTATAAAGTAATTTTGTTGCTTGTTTTTTAGGTAAATGTTGTGATGTATTGAACTGTTATCAACGAACTATTTCATCCATAAAATAAAGCGCTGTTTTCTCTGATGTCAAAATATATATTATTTTTATACTACTCGTGATTAATAAAATATCTCTTTGGATGTTGTTGTGAAATTTATTAAATGAGTTATTTATATTGCAATTCTTGAACTTAATTTATTTCATATAAATAAAGAAATATATGTAGTGTAATGTTTACTTTTCATTAAAGATATTTAATACATATTTCTTTGTTTAAAGATAGTTAAATTTCATTGTATTTTAATCATATCCATTTTTGAAAACTGGATTTATTTTTAAAGAATTAAAAGATTTTATCATTATACTGAAAGTGGTATTTAATATTAAAATTAATGGTTAACAGAACTACCAATAATTTTTATAAAATAACATTACATTTCATTATTTGTGTAGAATAACATTACCTTAATTTCTGTAAAATAACATTGCATTACATTAATTCTGTAGAATAATATTACCTTAACTTCTGTAGAATAACATTCGAGTAAAAGTTCAAATACTATAGCCATAGTTTTAAAATAGTGTTTTATAAAAATATCCCAGTTTCATGCTAATAATTATCATTTGAATATTTTCTCCATAATAAAGACAATATGTTTTTATAAAAATTAACATGTCTTTCTTTTTCGTTTGAAAATTTGTCTTTAATACATATATGAATTTAGTCATAACTGATAGAATTTAAGAAAAGCATTTGATTTTTTTTTATTAATTTATAAGTTAATATTATATCATTATGTTCCTTATAAATATTAAATCTTTAATTTTTCTGTAAATAATATTTTTTTTTTTTAAAGAAAAGAGAAAACTCATCCATTTTGTCACAATTTCAGATCTGATGCAAATTTATAACAAATGTGGATAATAAATACTTTGAATGACAGATATTAATAAAAAGAACTAGTTTGGTTTTCGTCCCAATAATTCATCAGTACGAGGAAATAAAATTACTGTAAAGAATTATCCTAAAAAAATATATATGTATTTCTTGGAAATAATATAAATAACTAATTCTTGTGGAAACTCATCAAATTAACATAAGAATCATATAGTAATAATATTTTTAAAAATTTGATGTTTTTAGTAATAAAATGTTTTAATTACAAATAAATTATATTAAAATATAATCAATTATTTCTCTTCTTTGCTTTACACAACTAAAAATATTTTAATATAAAAATTTATCAATTAAATCATATCTGCAATCCTACTAAAATTTTTCACTTCAGTAACTTAACAGAAATCTTATCTTTAATTACCTTAATATTATCTTAACCTTATCTTTAATCTGTTCTTAAATTTTCATCCATTTTTGACTCATCCATTGTATGGCTTTTTAAATCTCGGTTATTCGCCATTTTTCTTCTGCTGTAAATTTTCTCCCAAAACAAGTGCTATTTTGCGAATGCATTATTCATGAAGTGTTGAAGTTTCAATTTCAAAGAGGTGAAGAGGACACCTCACACGAGTCTCTACTCTGTATTCAAAACCGAGTTCCAAAATGTCTCGCACCGAGTTGGGCAATCCATTGATCGCATGATCGTGTATGAAAATAGACGGGGAACTTTTGAAAGTGTAATACATAGCCTATCAAGCGATAGATGTTTCGCAAAGATTTTGGAACACTGGTATTTTAAGCTCATCTTCCCGTATACACATATTGTTATGGTGAAGACGATCCATGCAAGGTGCTGAAATATTTTCTGAAAAAAAAGGAGATTTTTGATTTGAATAAAGAAGAATCTTTACCTTCCAAATTTTTTGAAAAAACTTAACAATATATTTTTTTTCAAGTATTTTATTCTAGTTTCAGATCAAACTCAAATTTTCAGAAATGCATACATTAATTTTGATTTATTTCTAACAATTTATAGAGTAAGAGAAAAACCATAATGCAAAGAATGTCACTGAAAAAAAACATCTTTCTTGTAAATTATGAATGGCTAATTTTTGTATTTAGAAATAATATTGAAAAGATTATTGGAGTGAAACCGGAATAATTTTTGTTATGTTATTTACCATTTATAATATTTATTATCGACATGTTTTGGAAATTTAAATCGAAATATAAAAATCTAACAAGATATTTAACATCTTTTTCGAAATGAGAACTAAAAAATTCATGCGCCAAAAATCATCAAAAGTCTTATTCTATTTTTACCACTCACCATTGCAAAAACAGTTTAAAGTTAAATGCTAATCTATTTCCTTTAATCAAAAAATGTTTCAATTTTTTAAGATGTATGCTTTGAAAGTGTACAGTTGTTTCTTCGTATTTAATGCGAAATATACATGCGCCAACTGAATTTGTTGTCAATTTCATAATTAAATTGGCACTTGATAACATTACAGTTAATAAGTTTAAAATAACGACCATTATCTTTTTAATAAAAATTAATTATTACGAAAACCCATTGTAGTTAATAGTTGCCAAATAGCAGTTTAGAGGACAAATAAATTTGGCGATTTCTCTTTTGTGCCAAATGGACAATTAGTTGCCAAATATCTCAACTCGTAAATCGTTTCCCCGTCGGACTTCAAGTTTTCAACTTTTTTTAACATTCATTTTTTTTTTTTTCATAATAATTAATTACTACACTAAATCACAAAAATAAGGACTGTTGGGATTTTGGCCGCCAAGTAGTCGAAAATCTTCAAATGTGGTAACCAAGGTACTTCATAATTCCTAATTGGCCAAGATTATTTACATGGTTTGATTGGCCAAGATTAATTACGTGAATTAATTCAATTTCTGGAACGTTCCAGAAGAATTAGAAACCGTTAATTTTAATAACGATTCATTTCACTATTTACCAATTCATACCGCTGCGGTTGTTTTCTTTCCTTGTGTGCTGACCAAAATCTTTCGATTAGCGATGTCTGGTATTCAAAGAATTTCATTATGGGAACAAATATTCCTGACATTTCTTAAAATTGAGAAAAGGGTGCTACAACAAGAATTGCTACATGGATTTGGAATGTCAAGGTAAGATGAAAATCATTGAATGGTATATGTTTGAAGGTTTGATTGCTGAGAATGTCATGTATCCTATTTGTGAAAATGTTATAGTTCTAGCTGTTATGAAAGATAAAAAAATGAATATATGTGGAGAATCAGAGCTAAATATAATGGTGTAGCACAAAATGTGAAGATTTTGACATTCTCTGAATCAAAAATGAGTTGTACGATATTCTGAGAATTACGTATAACTGGATGCGTAGGCATTCGACAGTGGATATAGCTGAAGAGATTGAGTGTGCGCTGAATATCTTAATTGATTGGAAGAGTTTTTGTAGAGAAATATGCATGGATGTCATTATGAAAGAGAATATTATTTTGGGCATTATACTTTCCACCGTGACCTACTTACTTTAATGATATTAAAGTATTTCGATAGGTGCATTTTTCCTAAAAATTCCATACATTTTCTGCAATTTCTGTTCATTTTTTACATTAGATATCCTACAATTTTCAGCATTTTTTTTTTTTTTTTTTTCCAAATTATGCTTCGCGAAATCAAACTATCGTGGTTGAGTTGCAGTTCTCTACATTGAATCGCATCCATCATTTGGCACACTTTGGAAAAACATTTTGACGCCAAATCCCAACGACCCCTATTCTGCGATTTTATCAATTACTATTGCTCATTTATCTATTACTTATATAAATATCTATTTAGTAGTATTTACTTATTTTCCTTATCAATATCTAAACAATTTATTTCCTTTTAATACAAAATTCATGTCTTGCTTCAACTTTTATCATTTTTTTTTTTTTCAAAAGAATATCCATGGTAGCATATATTAGTCACGTTCTTAAACTTTATCTTAGCACGAGAAGAAGATACAATTTCATTCCATGAATTTATTTTAAAAACGCTGAAAGTTTAAAATTCTTATTTGTTCAATGGGAGTACTGAACTTTAGGATTCTGCATGTTTATTTGGCAATTTTTTTTTTCCCTTTCAGGTTTTGCCAAGTCCCTCCCAAATAAACAAAATGTCCGTGGGCGTATTTTTATAACAGATTTAAAAAGAAAAACAGTCAAAACAGTCAACAACAAAACAGTAATCAAGTAGTTAGTTTAATCTCTTAAACTAACTACTAGATTAATTTAATAACTTTAAACTTTTCTAAGTAATAATTAATAATTCATTTGAGAATTTCTAAGGATGTATGCTAACCTGGAATAGTGGTGCTGATATTTTAAGTATATAAATAAACACTACATGAAAACAATTTAAAATTTTAAACAGACAATTTTATTTAAAATTGTAACTGTGCCTGAAAAAATTGTTCTTAATTGCGATCAAAAATTGAGGTAAATCAGACAAATTTAATATGAATCTCTCTTCGTAAGTAAAAACATTTGTGAAATTTATTTAGGGATAAAAGTTATTTTTCACTTTTCAAAGTTATAAAAAAATAACTATCAAATACACTATACTGTTTACTTACTTTTTCATCTTGAAATCATTTTTATTTCTTAGAATTATGACATATATGTGACAACATTTGTGAGGCGATGTAAAAATCAATAAATTTGTCTGTGTTTGTATATATTTTTAAACTAAAATGCTTACAATTCAATCCCCTTAAATGATAGATTGCCATATATGATAGTGCTAAATTAATATTTTCTTGGGGTTTTTTGCCTGTGCACTAAAAACATGAACCAGCCGCCTTAAGAAAGGTACCTGAAAAAAATATTTCTAATAAATAAATAAAATATTGTACAATTACTTCCTTTGACAATGCAATAAGTGATTAATTTTGTTTGATGATCTTAATGATATTAATATAGCTTTATGCAAATATATTAGTCTTGTAATGGTACTGCAAAAAATAGGCCACACAAAATCCAACTTGAAATCCGTTACTATTTAATTGTTTTTTCCTTTATACTAAAACAGGGACCAGTTATCTTAAGAAAAGTAATTAAAAAGACATATCTAATAAATAAATGAAATATTTCGCTATTATTTTTCCTTTGACAATACAATACATGATTAATTTTTGCTTTGATGATTTTAATGATATTAATATAGCTTTATGCAAATATATTCATCCTGGATGAACATATACAGCACACAAAAATAGGCCACACAAAATTCTACTTGAAATCCGTTTCTGCTTTCTTTTTTTCTTTCCTCTATAGTAAAACATGGGACAGTCAAAGACATTTCTAATAAATAAATAAATTATTGCACAATTATTCCCTTTGACAATAAAATGAATGATTAATTTTTGCTTTAATGATTTTAATAACATTAATATAGCGTTATGCAAATATATTCATCCTGGATGAGCATTTACAGCACAAAAAATAAACCACACAAAATTCTACTTGAAATCTGTTGCAATTTTCTTGGTTTTTTTTCTTGTGCACTAAAATATGAACCAATTACCTTAAGAAAGATATTTAAAAAGACATTTTAAATGAATAAATAAAATATTGCGCAATTATTTCCTTTGACAATGATCTTAATGATATTAATATAGCTTTTATGTAAATATATTCATCCTGTATCAACATGTACAAAAAAAAAAAGTAGGCCACACGAAATCCCACTTGAAATGTGCGTTTTCCCTCGGACATCTCCGTGCCTGATCCCCCTTAATCCCTTCCCGAAACCCAGATTTCATCCGAAACACGGGTAAGCAAGGATCGATGCCGCCCTCGAGTAAATGGCTGCTCGATGGAGCTTAATTTGCTTATCTGCCTAAGCCACCTTGGCGCAACAACAAAGCTGCCGGTGCCCGCTTTGGGACACTGGCATTAATCATCTGGTAATGGAGTGCTTCCATTTGCCGCCGCGTCTGCCCTGTCATCGTCTTCAAATAAACGTCTTTTAAATAAATTGGTTGCGTAATTATAATTTTGGTCAAAGAATTACCTTTAATATATTTTTATTTAAAATGATACAAAAAGAGGGGTTTATATTTTAAATAGATATAATGCTTTGATAAAAAGATGTAGCAATGAGATGTATTTAGGTATAGTAGTGACTATGCAATCATGAAAAAACCGTTATACAATCATTAACACTAAATTTATTACACTTTCTTTCGTTAGAAAATATAACACTGAAAAACCCTCTGTTTCTGGAACCAGAGGAAATTCGAAATTTATGACTACTTCTGTCATGTCCCTCGGCCAAGATACCTTTTGACACACCATGATACCCATGATACAGTTCTAACATTCTTACAATGCTATTGTAAGAATGTTAGAATACTGGCACAAACCTAGCAAACGTACAATGCTATTGTACGTTTTTCCACCAATAATCTTAGATTTACTTTCGAATAATCGAATAATTATTCAATAATAATTCATTCGAATAATAATTGATTACTTTTCGAATAGTAATTCATTTCATTGTATGAGACTTGTTGACTTCCCATATTATAATGAATTACTTATACTACTACATTTTTATAACAGATAAAAAACCAGTTTAATTACTTAAACTAATTGTTTGATTAATTTAATAATTTTACCTTTTCTAAGTGTAAATTAATAATTAGTTTGAGAATATTTAAAGATGTATGCTAACCTACATTAGTAGTGGAGATTTTCTAATTTTTCGCATATTATATACGAAATTAATACAATTTTTAATATACGAGTACCCTACTATACCTCTTTAATCTTTTCTTGAACTTATACCAAGCAAATGTATGCCAAATAACGTTTTCCCATATGAAATAAAGGGAAAAGGACTAATTCGTTCCAATGAAAAAGAACTCATTGTTAGTGGTATATTATACACTGATGTGTCACTATAAAATAATTTAAACACTGCTCAATACTAAAATATATAAATAATAGATAAAATATCTAATGAGAAGGGCTGTTGACTTCTGATATCAGAATCAATTGTGGGCATTCAATTTTCCTGTCCGTTATTTTTTTTTTAATTATATTTATTTCGCTTTGTTCTTCTTACAATTAGGCAATGATCTTTTACTGTCGTTAATAGTTTTTTTTTTTTTATTTGAGTCCATTTAAAAGGTTCTGAATTTCAGAGAGTTGTTTTTAAATTAACGATGGCAAAATTGTAATAAATGATCCAATTTTTATAATATTTTAAGCTAGAGATATACGGTTTTTCAGTTAGTATGGCACTACAGCAGATTTATAGAGAATACAGAATCTTTTATAATTGATTTTCATGTTCCCCGCGCCACACTTCGCAAGCCCTACCCCCCAGACTATTAAATGTTATTCTGCCCTCCAAACCAACAACGTTAAAAACATATAGAACATTTATAAATAACTCGACAGATAAAGCTCATTATCACCGCAGACCATTTGGATTCAGTCCAAGAAATTTCTAGAATAAAAGCAAGAATGCGAATACCAGTTCTAGTTTCCTTAACGAAAGAAAAATTACAAGGCATTTCTTATTGAAGAACATTCCAGTAGATGCGTCGTTAAGTGACCTAACTTTGGAGCCCGAACAGGAAAATGATTTTCAAGTCGTTAAGCCGCATTTATTTCGAAATTTTTTTTTAAATCCAACAATAGGACCCGATTTTTGTAAAAATTCACGATACCATACTTCAAAAAAAAAGTTTAAACTGTGCTCACATGACAAAAAATATCAATCTTCATCTGTAATCCACGTCAGTGTCATAACTGCTTCTCTTTTTACTTATCCGTCCAATAAATGCAAAAATCTAACCCATTTGGAAAACCATTCTGAACATCATCCTTCTCAGTCTTGTATTTCCCAAGCATATAGAAACATATTCCGCAGTTGTTTCTCATAAAGCTAAAATCAGTGAATGCAGCAAACGAAAACAGGAAATCAAGAAAATTTAAAACTTAGAAATGTTAGACAGTTTGAAGCTAGGCACTATCATCGCCAAAATGAAGACTTTTTAAAAATTTCTACCAGCACATGAGTATATATTACATAAAATAAAAGCACTGCCTTTTTAAAAAGTCACATGGAAAACCTCTAATAAAAGAAATAGTTGAACGCCATTAGGAATCGTTTATTCGTCGACCCACCATGTGGCAGCACCCTCTTAAAATGGTATAGATCATCATTTGGTGATTTTCAAGTCAAAATGATGAGACTTTTTCTCGCTGCTCAAAAATTTTGCAGTGGATTGCAATTCTTTCAAAATTCGCTTCTACCAGCACATGAAAAGTATATATTACATAAAATAAAATCCTTCCAGCAAAAAATAAATGAAGTTTAAGCAGTCATTTTACACCTTCCCCACGAAACGATTACTCTCGTCAACATTTGTGCTCCTAAAGATTATTTCAGACGGAATAGATCGATACCATTTTCAATCATGTTTCCAATTCCTATATTATTCTATAAAACTTTAATGTTAAATATCAGACCTTAGGTTCTTTTCTACCATTAATAACAGCTCCACACAACAATTTAAACATTACCAATACTGAGATTCCTACTCATATAATTCATTCTTCCAACTCGGGGTTGATCTTACTATTTCTAACAGACATCCATCCAGGCACCTTTTACATTACATACATTCAGGTTCATATAATCGTAATCACGTACTAAATCAGTTGCATTTTCAAAAGCAGCAACACCACCTCTTCTAGGCAATCAATTATTTAACCAAGGATTCAAAATCTTTCAGAGATCATCAACTTCAAGGGAAAACTTGTGAGATTTATGATGACTTCAATCATTTTATTTCAATAATATAAATATTTATTTATATTTCAATAATATTAAAATTCAAAATTGCAATTGCCCAATTCCAATGCAATAATTTATTAAAAGAAAAACTTTTGTTTCATTCCTGTACACAATTATCTCATGAACTTTGGCTTATACACAAATGAACCACAGCTCAATTTAAACGTTTAATTTTCCAATTAAAACTTCAGTACTGGAATTCAGTATGTGATACTGCAGGTTATAAAGTCAAGATTCATAAATTCATTAAAGTTATTCGCAATAGAGGCCCCTCTTTTGATAGAAATAAAATAATTTTACATCCAACAATATTTTCATTATGAATCCAAATATGCAGGCTAATTTATTTGAACCTCATTCAATCGTCTAGCATTGAAGAATTAACTCTTTTTATCTTATTTGACATCAATTTTCATAGTTATAAAAAATGATGGTTCCTTTAATATACTTAAAACACCAGATACTTCCTAAGCATTGATGAAATTCCTGCAAAATTTATCAAATTTATATTCAATTATTATATTTATCATTTACTGAATATTTTAATAACATCTGGCTCATGAGCAGCTTATTCGAAGAATGGATCACCACTCATATAATTCCTATTCCAAAACCAAACAAGGATGCAAAATTAATTGGATCCAGTCATCTAATTGCTTCAAAGATTAATTTCTTTCTCAAGCATTGCCAAATTGAATCCTTTTCATGCAGATTTCATTCCACATAAAAATTGTAATTATGCATTTATTTTCATTCAAAAAACCATTAAGGCCAAAAATAAAAAATAAATTCTTCCTATTCTTAAAACAAATCATAGCTTTTGAATATGATTCAATTTGGTGAGAGAATTGATTTCCAAGCTGTTGTAGCTTGGGTTCCCAGGAACTGCCACAAAATAATTATACAAGAGAAAATAATTATGTGTATGTGTGTGCTAAATGTAGAAACTTTGACTTGATAAAGTTTTCTACAAGTGTACTTATAACAAAGTTTTTTGGTTAACAATTTGCATGAGAGATATTTTTAACATTATTCCAAATCATACGTAATGTTTAATTTATTATGATGATATTTATTTGTTTGTGACAAAAAATTTGATAAACCTTCAAATAAGTTTACACAAATTAATTCAGTGTTGTAAAACTATTTTTACAACAGAAAAATTTGAAGCAATAATTTTCTCTAATAGAAAACAAACAGAACCTCAGCAATATCAGGTTTATAATTCTCATACTACTTGGAAGGAATATGGGAATTACATTAAGAAGACAAAAAAATCCTTATAGCATATGTTTCTTCTAAAACATCTTATTAACATTCAATAGCAATTAGACAAAATTCAACTCATTATTTGCACGTTGTTGTGGAAGCTATTGTTTATTTTGACTTAAAAAGCAACTAAGATCATGATTGCATTATCATCTTTCTGTACTATAATTTTTACACTTGAAATAAAATTGTTTTTAAAATTTTTAAAAGAGGTATCCTTAAATTTAAGGGCCTGTATTAAGTCTGTATTCAACTATTTAGCAAAATTTTTGATGCATGCTAGTTATATTTCAAATTTTAAATTCATATAAAAAATAATGTAAAGGAGACGCAGAAGTGACATCCTCAAAAAACGTCTTTTTTTTTTTTTTCAGATAAAAGAAGCGATGGCACGGAAGATAAGGTGTCATCATTATCAAGCGAGTGATGTCACAAAATACAAAGATAATTCTGATGCATGAAACTTTTACCTCTTTGAAGAGAATGATGACTATTAACAGATAGATAAGAGGAAGCTTTTCCTCATGACAATATGAATACAAATGCACGAAATAAATAATTTTTTATGATTCGTTAGCTTATTTAAAAAGGCATATATTATATAATAAAAAATTTTGCATTCATTCAAAGTTTTTTTAACAAAATGACAAAACATATTACTTAATATAGTTATGAATTAAAACAACTGACTTTTGTATTAATTTTGGAAACTAATACAAAACAAATCAATACGGTTTTTCAGCAATTAGTTTTTAAAATTTATTTGAAACATTTTCTACTAATATATTAATTCCTTGAAAATCAAATAATTGTATAAGTACCCATATTTTAAGTGTTGCCATAAATAAAAGCATATCTTCGTCTCCCAATCACTTTAGCTTCATTCTTTTCGAGGGAAAAAAATGAAGGAAAGAAAAAAATTCATTTTCTTTTCTGTAGCATCACTTTAAAATCTCCATTTACAACTGTTGTATCAAAATTATTTTGAAGATTTGAAAAAAGCAATAAAAAAAAAAAAAAAAAAATAAACTGATTTCATTTTATGAAAATAATTAATTTTATATAACTCTATATTGCAAGAATTTGTTATAATGAGCACTACCAATCAAACTATTTCCAAAACTTCTCAATAGATATACTATGAATTAAAGATACCGACAATCCCACAATGAAAAGTTATTAAAGATTTTATCATTTCAAAACAATACACATAACTATTGAAAGCATAAATTAAGCAGAATTTATCATATTTTTAGATTATTTTGAAAAACTAAGAAATGAAATATATTCTTACATTAAAAATTTCATATATATATCTATATATATATATAAAGTTCCTCACTTAATGATTTATAGTATGATAGTATGCAATTCATGATAACTTTTACATGAATTAGAAACAAGTCATATTTCTTTGTATGTGAGCAATATTATTATTATCGAGGCGAAACCTACTCTATAATAAAGTTATGAATAACCCTCTTTAATTACAAATAGTTTATATCTATTTATAAAAATTTCAATGTTACAAATATAAACATCAGAATTCAAATTTAGGTTAATCTCTTTGATGAAATTTTAGTGGTTTACATCACGAGTTTTATTTATTCTAATAAAATAAAGCTTATCCGAAAAGACGATATATAATTTTTAAGACAAAACAGGTTGAATATCAAACAAAATTTCTTAATGTGTAATTCATTAAATATATATCTCAATCGGTTTTTTTAGCATTTACTAATTGAATAAAAAAAGTTCATCAGAATTTAGAAAAACCTGTAATGCAATTAGTAATTTTTCCTATTCCATTTAAAAATCTTCTTACAGATAGAATATTTTTAATTGTTTTAATGACAATTTTCCTTTATGAAATAAATATACAATGATGATTATGATGACTAGGAGCAGAAATAATTTTGTTGCTGTTCTTGTGCATGAATCGGGCGTGTTTCACTTAAACATATAAAAGAATTCGACCAGTGGGTGATGAAAAGAGGAATTACATTTCGAGAGAACTTATAGATGTAATTGCAAGTGTGTTAGTTGGGAAAAAAAACTCTTACTAGGCAGTCTGATTATCGATATGTGACACTTGCACATATCAAAATCGCTATTGAATCTTCACACTCCTGAAAACAGTGTCTGCAGTAAACTTGAACCCAAACACTGTTTGTATGCCGTCTGCACACATAACCACAAACAGATGCAATAGTTATAACAATTTGGTCTAAAAGACTCTGATGCAATTTAATAAAAAAAATCAAATTAATGGCACACAAGGATAGTTTAATTAAAATGCTTCTTGCAATGAAAATGTATTTTTTCCCTTAAAATATAAATTTCTAAATGTGTGTGTAAAAAAAATGATGCAGCATATAAAGTTTTAAAAACATAAAAATCAAGAATATATTACAGATTTTTTTTTTTTTTTTTTACAGCCAAAATCTTTTATTATAGATTTAGGATAACACACAAATTGGATGATATCAAAATAAATAAAAAATATTATCTAGCAAAGATTGTAGTTTATAGCATAAATTCTGACAATCTTCCTAATTATTTCTAATTAATTTTAACATACCTATGTTCTATATGCTTTTTTTAAAATAAAATAATCATTTTTAACTATACAATAAATTAAACTATAATATACCTATATATATATATATATATATTTAAATTTTATTCAAATCTTTAAATTATATACATTAAAAATAAGTCAATTTTTAAAAACTTTCTATGTACTAAAATTTATTTCAGCAACATAATTTTTATACCTTCCTCCCCTCAAAAATAAAAAATGAACCATGTTATAGTTTATATTGTGTATTGAAAATTTTTTAGAAATGAATTTTTAACTTGAATTTTCCATTAAATACATTAGATATTAAAAAAGTTAAAAAATACTATGCAGAAAAAAATTACCTTTTATTCTAAATTATGTTAATTTGAAAATGAATATAAATAATTCAGAATAATCTAATCTATATGAAATTGAAATGGTAAAAATAACCTATACTAAAATATACATTATGAATGAAAAATAGCATTTTTTAACGTCTTATATTTTGCTGCATATCATATTTAAAAAATTCAAAAGTGTGACATTTTTAAGAAATTAATTAAAACATGAATATTTTAATTAATAAAAAAAGATTACTTAGTACTTGTTATAAAAGATTTATTACCTAAAATTAAAAGTATCATACATTATAAGTATATATGTAATAAATTATGAATAAAATTGAAAATATTTATTGTTTTCTACTTTTAAATATTATTCAAATTAATAAGATTTCACTCTCCATTTATTTACTTTAAATGTATTTTATTTTGCCAAAATTATAATTTTCATAATTTGAAATGGAATTCTATAACATTATTTCTCATATTAAATAGGCAACAGCATACTGATATTAAATTTATTGTAAATATCCTGTAATGAAACAAAGAGAACACAAAGAGTAAAACTCAATGAAGAAATAATGAAACATTTAATAAAACAAAAAATATTGCAATCTACATAATAGACAATTTAGATAACATAAAAAGAGTAATGGGGTATTTTAAACAATTTTATATTTGTAATATAATTTATTTTGTTTTACATTTCCCTTCTCCAAATCAACCAATTGAAAAACTATTCATATTTTTTTTCTGAAAGAAAAAAAATTTTATAATCATAAATAATCAAAAAAATCAATCTTATAATCATATAATTTAGGTTATTTTCCTCTTTTTGTATTATTTATACAAAAGTTGCATTTATTTAATTGTTTACATTTCATGTAAATAAATTTTCTAAAGAAAAAATTTCTTTAATTTAAATAGTATCACCTAAAAAATCCACTGAACTATCAGTGATTATAAATTTCTTTATAACAAAATATAAATCATGATACATTTTTTAGAAATTTATTTAAATATAATACAAATAACAATAAATAAAATTATCTCAATAATATCATAGTTTGATTATATATATCAAACTAATTTTATAACAAGGGTCACGAAATTATAACCGTAAACATTTGATATAAATTTGTTTCTTTTTAACATTAAATTAGTACTTTGGTACAAAATATTAAAAAACAATTATTATATTTTAATTATAATAGTACAATACAGAAAGACAACAGCTGATTTTAGTAGAAAGCATAATGCATATAAAAGCAAAATACATATTGACATTTAGATTTAAAATAGTATTTTTTTTCTCCAACCTCCACTCCCTAGTAAATTACATGTAATACAAATAAAAACATTCATAAATATAAATTTCAGAATAAAGCATTAAGAAAATTAACAAAAGTAAATATGATATATATAAATATGTTTTCTTACAAAGTATTTTCATGACACATATATGTTTACAAGTTTATAAATGATCAGTTTATTTTTTTTCTTGGTGTAATTTAAGTTTATTTCTATGATTATATTCTTTCATTTCAATGTATAATATTCATGATGCTTTCATGATTATTTCCACTTATCTGCTTTATATAGAATATTTCATAGAATATGATTTAAATTATACAGTTGAATAACATACACATATATTTAAATAAAAGCACTTTAAAAAAGATTGTGGCATAAATTGTAATAGATCTTAAGCATCAATATTAAAATGCATAATTTTTGACATCCAACCTCTGCATATAAGATAGTCGTTTGACTAAATATATATTATCAATGATTCTTGTCTAAAATAATTCATCTTTTAAACTGACATCATGTTCCCTTCATAAAGCTTTTTAAAATTATCATAAATCTTTTCAATTCAATTATTATCAGGAAAATATAACTGAGATGGATATTTTGTTTCATTTAACTTATTATCTTTGTTATAATTTACACCACTGTTTTTAAATATAACTTTTAAAAATAATGTCCTGTAATTCAACTTATACAAGATGGCATGAAAAATAAATAAGTATTGAAAAAAAAAATTAGTTGATAAAATTATTTTAGTCAATTGCTTTGTCCAGGCAGTTGTTGACATGTAGTTCCAAGGAATGCATGTCTGAGAATCCCAAGAGACAAATTGGGCATAGCATGATGTCCTTTAAGAAAAAAATTTATAAATTTTCACTTATATTAAATTTAAAGAAAATTCATAAATTAATCAAATGAATTGCCATTATTTAAATTTAACTCGAAAAAATTGTCAATCAATTTTTCGATGCTATGGACTACTCAAAAAAAAAGATAATTCTTAGAATAATATTTTAAAATATGCAAAATAAAATCAGTAATTTAAATACATTAAAATAAAAACCAACTATTAAAATGATATATTAAAAGTAAGTATAAAAAAAATTGATATAGTAATAATCGTCCTATTTTCTATAAAGCCTAAATAATAATATAAAAAATATTACAAATTAGAGTAGAATCTCAATTCTATTAATAAAATATTGACAAAATATCTAATGTTGTTTATTTTAGTATGCATATCTTGAACAGCATTGTTATTTGAAACAAAAAACCAACTTACATTGATAATCATAAATGCTACTAATTATACTTTTTTTAATCAACTAGTAATATAAATTAGCCATTAATATGAAATTCTGTGATTTTTAGCTATAATGACAGTATCATTAGCAAATCATGGCAGCAAGTCTAAATGGCGAAAAAAAAATTTATTTGTAGATAACACAATAATCGTTCACACTTGCAAATTCAGTTTCCATTCATATTTATTATGAAATTATCTAACATCAACAGCTGAACTGCATGATTAAAATTCTTCAGATTTACTCCAATATAACAAAATATATCTCAGAAAGTTTACTGGAAGTCCTCCTAAAATTTAGTAATTTTTTTCTTTTATATGAATTAAGTATTGTTTATATTACATTACAAAGTATATACAAGTGATGATAAACTCTATTATTTTTATTTTTATTTATTTTGTTATTATGATAAAATTATCAGCAAGTCTTATGGGTAAATGAGAGTCTTAATTTGTAGAAAACAAAACATTAATGTCTTACTCACATTTACAAATTCAGTTATCATTCAGAAAAATGATATTATCATTCTTCTTTGAATACTTAAATCTTGATTTATTTTGCAGTTTCATAATAAAAATTGCTTAATTTCCTTTCATTGCCTTTATTTTAAATATGAAATATAATATCAAGAAATCATAAATAAAATTTTAAAAATACTTTAAATTGTTTTAAAACAACTTACAATGATGAACAATCATTATTACTATTTTCTGTAATTTTTTTTTTCCTCTCAGATGCTCATTACTGCATATTATGATGCCCAAAATCAAGAAATGTGAGAGCTAATTTCACCAAAGTTCCATGCAGATCAACAGTTCAATTGAAAATTTGCATTGAACAAGTTTCCTAAGCCACCATAAAATAAGGTATTTTCTGATTTTAAATGGCGATTTTGTTTGTACATTCAACTGCAATCATTTCTTATATTTTTTAAAAATTTTGTATTTTTATTATTCTGGTCAAAAAATACAAATCCTTTGTTGAATAGAAAAAAAGTTTTTTTTTTTTTTTTTTTTTCAAACAGTTGGAAAGAAACATGTTAAATAATTATACATCTGATATTTATAAGGATTCAATTTACTAAATTATTGTTTAACCAATTTGTTTTGAGAGTTCTAAGATAGCATTTATATAGTCTATAATAATAATTTAACATTAAGCAAGAAGGAAACAATATAATAAGTTTATAAAGTTAATACATTGAAGACATTATGCATGAAAAGTATATAGCATGAATTTCAGCATACTTTTTGTAAATGTTTTATAAACAATTGATAAAAGAGATATTCACAACAGAGTGGAATATTTATTTAAGTACATATAATGTTTTAATGCTACTTCGAGAATTGTTTAAAAAATACTGTTTACAAAGTGAATAATTTTTTTCAGCAATGGTTGCCATCTCATGAATCTCCATCAACCATTGCCAATAATTGAAAAAATTAAAGATAGGAATTAATGTCTCATCTTCAAAGTGTTCATTATGATCAAATCAAACAATTAACTTTTAATACAGAACTGAAATTTATTTCTGCATATTTTGAAATCAAAACCATTGAATTTCGAATGAAAAAAAAAGGATGATAAAATATGAATAAATGGATGAGACAGAGAAGAAGTAATTTATTGTTGGTCTGGAAGTTAAAAATGCCCCATTTATTTTTTTAAAAATAGATCCTTTTTTTTTTTATGAACTTGTTAGCTAATTCTGACACCCTATTAATGTTTTTAGGAATATTATATATAATTTAATAGCCTGACTCAAATAATATATTATGATTAATATAATTATTAATAAATTTTAATATTAAATATAATTTAATAGCCTGACTGACTGACTTTTTGTGACAATAAATTATTCTTTTTAAGGAAAAATGTCGATGATACTGTGAAATAAAAGAAGAGAGTAACTGCAACAACATTATTTCAGGCAGACAACAAAAGATAAATAAATTTTGATTCTAAAATATTACATTTTCCAACAATCCTTGTGCATAACATTCACATATTAGATATATCATAATAGATTATCAGACATTTATAGTATTTATCATGAAAGTTAAGATCTTGTCATAATATATACTTAAAACAATCTAGGGTAAATATTTCAGATAAAAATTGATAAATTATGGAGTCATCAGTTTCAATTCACTCCATAACTTATGAGATTTTAGGGCAGCCAAGATGGCATGGATTAAAAAAACTGGGACAGATTTCCAATGTTGCATTCACGTAAATATTTCCATCATGCAAAAATATCTTATATGTTTATTTGGAAGTATAGCTTTATTAAAAATTTGCATATACAAATACATATAAAAATAATAGTAAAACTTATCATTTTTTTTTCCTTGAAAATTTATTGAATGATAAAAAATGTATTGAATAAATAAAGGAATATAAGAGCTTATCCTATTGACTTAATATCAAATTCATAAATTAAAAATCTCATTACATTTTTCATATTTTAAAATTTTAATATAGTGTTATTGATAAAATGAAAAAAGATTAATATTAGTATCATTATTCTAATTTTGGTGGTACAAAGTTTTATGCAGTATTGATTTCAAAGTTTACTGAATTGCAAAAATAAAATAAATTAAGCATATAGTATAAAATGTGAGAATCAGAATTTTCTTTTCTGAGAAGTTGATAAAATTATATTGCATAACAAACCACATGTTAGTATATCTATTTAGTCACACATACAAAAACATAACTCACATTATTAAATAATACAACAAGTAAAAATATTTTTTAAAATAAAAAAATCATAATAGTAATCAACTTTTATTATTTTCTTTATTTTATTAAAAACAACATCAAAAAACTTACTGATTTTGTGCAATCTGTCTTGGGCTCTTCTTTAGCTGTCACTGCTTCATATGCATAATCAATATCAGAACCACTGAAGAAAAGGAATTAATATATATATATATGGCAAATTATTAAATTTTAAAACAGCAGTTGGTGCTTTTGTAAGCATTCATTACTATAGACATATATTTAATATATGTAAAAAATTCTCGTAACCCTTTCTCTATTTTCTTTAATTTATCGTTTCAGAAAATCTAATATATATATTTTTTTCTTCTAATGCAGCCGGCAAATAGACCATGATCTTTCGCCATAAAGGCTGCACCGATGTTACTCACTTTGCATTACCTTTGCGTGTACTTGATGGTAAGCCACGGACGCGGAGTAACAATGGCCCTGCAGCGCTCTACAAACCTATTAGGACAGGGACCTACCGTTTAAAGTGGATTCCGACCCACTACAACACCCATGGGCAAAGCCGGGATTTGAACCCGATACCTGTGGTACCGAACGCCAGAGCGCTAGCCATTCGACCCTAAAATCTAATATAAGATGAAAATTTACCCATGTTACTAAATATACAAAATTCTTAATTTAGTTAACTATTTCATATAAAAGGATTACAGGGTTATTTAATAAACAGAAAAAAAAAGCAATTTAAGAAAAGAAATTAGTACACAGCTTTTAGTTTGCATTTCATTTTTATCTATAGAAATTTAAAATGTATAACTACACAGTCAAAAATTGAAATATGCAAAATGAAATATACAAACATTGAATAAAAAGTTTTTAAAAAAATTAATAAAATGTTTAAAATTTGATCAAGCAAATTGAAAGTTATTCATTGTCACATACATTAAAAAACAAGCATATAAACACATTTAAAATATTTTAACTTTATAAATAAAATAGCTTATATTAGTCAACATTATTTTAGTTTATTTATTAAATGTTATGAGACTTTTGATATATTTTTAAAAGAAATTTTAATATTTTGCAATAAAAAAAATTAAATTCTGTTAGCAGAACATATATGTATTATACTCTTTAAAATAACAGATATAAATGCTTCTTTTAATCATTAGCACAATTTTAATGAGGTAATTATTTTCATAATAAAATAAATATATAAAAAATATCTGAATTTATTTAATGAAAATACTCAGATAATTAAATGAAAAACATAAATTATTAAATATTTTTTTTTTATGTGTGATGGAGTTTTAATCTAAAAAAAGTGATAAGACAATAACAAAGATACATATAAAAAAAATAATCATAATGTAATTTGTATTTTCAATTGGAGTATGTAATATTTTTTAAATTTTTTTCATAAGATGGTTAAACATATCAATTCTATAAGGTTTATACTAAGAATGTGAATCAATTTTGAGGGATTTATAATAAATGGAGTAATTTATGCTATATTGCATCACTTCTGTAACTACAGTCATTTTAAAAAGCTCTATCATTAGGCTTTACTTTTCATTATATGTCATGTGACTGAAGTGTAAATAACATATTTTTCTCAACTCCAAAGATGTCAAATTACAAGCCAACAAAACACCATTTGCTTGAACTTTCACTTTTCCTTGTTAATTCAAAGAAAAATGCTGCTGAAAGTCATTGAGCGCTGTTGGAAACTCATGGTGAACATTATTGATAAAAATGTGTGAGTATTGATATTGAGATTTTAGAAATGGTGATTTCAATACAGTTGATAAAAATGCCCTGGCCAACTGAAAAAGTTCAAAAATGATGAATTGGAGCATTATTTGCTCAAGATACATAACTTAAATAAATCAGTGAATGTTAATAGCACAACAGCTTCCAAACTTGAAATGCACTCAGTATAATTAAAAAAAAAAAAAAAAAAATTGGACGCTATACAAATTGAAGCTGTGAGATGTTAAATGGCAATTTTTCACATGTGAACAATTGTTTCAATGGTAAAAAAAGGATTTCTTTTTGCATTGTATAGTTAATGGCAATGAAAAATGGATATGCTACCATAATCCTCAGTGTAGAAAACTGTGGAGTTTGCCTGGTCATACATCATTATTGACAGCAAGGCTATATATTATGGTTTGTAGCTTTATTTGGTGGAACCAGTTTAGTGCTGTGTACTAGGAGCTGCTTCAACCAAATGAAATCATCACTGGTAAATACTACAGAACACAATTGATGCATTTGAGTTGTGCATTGAAGAAAAATATGCCCGCAGTTTCGAGCAAAGGCAAGATAAAGTCATTTTCAAGATAACAATGCTCAACTATATGTTGCTCATATAGTCAAAAAATACTTGAAATACAGAAGTGGGATGTTTTTACCCCACCTGCCATATTCACCAGATAACATTTCATTTGATTATTATTTGGTTCAGTCCATGAAATATGACCTTTCTGTGCAACACTTCAAATCTTATGAAGATATGAAACATTGGATCAATTGGTGGACATCAAAAGATGAGTTGTTCTTTGAACGTGAACTTGTATGCTGCGAGAAAGATAATAAAAAGTAGTTGCTAGAGATGGAATGATGGCACAGAATTTTTCATAATAAAGTTTTGAATTTATAAAATAAAAAAAAATCCTCAAAATTAATTCAATTTTAGTAAATAAAACAAAAAATTAAAATATTCTTCTCCATATTCAATCAATACATCAAATGTAACTTCCCATTTCAGTTTTAATTTACAATCATTTCTTAATATTGTCACACCATAGTAATTTTAAAAATAGTTATATTGTTAATGACTGATGATAGTAAATATATATCAGTCAGTAACAATATATCTAACTACCTGTTCTACTGAAGAGCAGAAATTTATCAATTAAAAAATTCTAATTTAATAATTTTTAGTAGGCTAATAATTTATTTTTAATGCTGATAGTAATTTGGCAATATATTTTTATTTATTATTCACAAAAAATAACTGCATATATAATTCACACAAAATTTAACCATGCATGATATTTATATTATAGCCAAAAAATGCATTATGATATTATGTTAAAGAAACAGATAACACACAAATAAACAAAATTTCAAAATAAAACTTTTTAGTAATAAAATAATAAGAAATGTTAAGTAACAGCAAAATTCTAAATTAACAATATTTATTAATAGGCTAAAAGCTTGTAGTTTTTACCTATAATATTAAAAAAAAAATTTAAGGAAGATTTTAAAATTTAGTAGAATTAAATAATCATTTATAATAAATCCTAATAACAAGCAGGCATTTTGCAACCTTTGCAATAATGTTGAAGACTCTAAAAAAACTGTTATTTCTCATGAAGAGTAAACAAAGTATATATTTTTTTCAATTAATCAGATATTAATATCGCAAATATTTAATCAAATGTTAGATCCCATTCTTTTCTTTAAAAGTGTATTAAGTTTTGCAATGATAATTGACACATGAGCTTATGAAAGCTAAAATTTAACAATTAAAAAAATAATAATTGAACAACCTTCAATTTTATTACATGCAAAAAAAAATAGTAATAATGAAATTTTAAAATTTTATTCAATTACCAAGCAGAATTAAGAGAAACAATAGCCCGGAGCTCATTGAGTTCTTGAGTCAAATTCTCAATTTTTTTTATAGAGGCTTCCTTTTCAACAGTTAGATTTGTTTCAAATACATCCATCTAGAAAACAGATTAATAAAATTTAAAAATAATTAATAAACTTTGGTGAATTCTATGACCTTTTATATTTTTGTTTGTATAGATTTATAATTCATTACATAATCCTGTAGCAAAATGTATTTAATTCCAATACTTCTCAATAAAATAATTACAATTGTAAAAGTTCCATGTAAGTAGAATGAAAACAGCTGAACAATCATTTAATGTTCAATAATTATCATTAAAGTAATATTATTCATTTTCATTCATCTTTCATCTTTAATATTTTTATACTTTTTAGAATTGGTCAAAATTATGAAATCCTTTGAAAATATGATGAATATGTAACATATTTTCCCATTCAAATAAATAAACTTATAGTCAAATTTCATAATCACTTTCAAAATTTCAAACTATGATTATCATATTCTATTAGCATATATTTCTTATATTAAAGCCAATGATATAATGCCAACAATATTAGAGACTATTATTAAAAAACAATTCATAAATCAATTATAAAAATTACATTTCACAAGAAAATTTAATATTATAAATAATGTTTTTAACTTGTGAAAAATTAGAAAATTAAAAAAACCCACTAAAACAAGAATGAAGCTTGACTATTAAGGAGACTTTATTTTTAAAATTTATAACTACAATGTTTTTCATTTAAGCAAGTTAATATGTTTTGAAGGAATTTGTTAATTTCTAATTTTATTTTCAATATGATTAAGTTTCATTTATTTTTAAATAAAAACATTTAAGTAAAATTATTTCTTCTTCAGAAGATAAATAATCTGGATTTAAAAAATGCCTTGCAAATATTTACATTTCATAATAAAAAGCAAATAATGATATTAGTTAGCTTCTAAATTAACAGCTAACAATTTTCAAAAAAAATATATATTGAATTTGCAAATGATTTTTACATTAAAAAATATATATAATTTGTTATACAAGTTGGTATAAGAATTATCATAAAAATAAAACATATTTAACATATTAATTATTAAAGTCAATTAAAGATATTATCTCTCAAATTTCCACATGAATGCCATAATCAATTACAATTCTTGCCTTTAAGATTTTATTGTCAGCCCTTATCTGTTTGAAGCCCCATGCTGCAAATAAATTGTGTGTATATATGTACTTGACACTGCATTTTTGTTGCCACAATTAGGCTATAAAAACAATATTTATTGGTAAAACTAAATTATTTGTAGGAAAAAGAATTATGGCTTATCCTTGTTAAATGACTGTCCTTAGGCTTTGCTATAAATATTGCCAATATGACAAGATGCATTGAATTTCAATTTATAAATGCTAGAACATATTGCTTACTTGGTTTTGGTCAGATATTTAGTTATTTATAAATGGAAAAAAGATTATTTAAGATTACAGAAATACTTCAAAACTTTAAGCTGATGAAGAAACATTTAAAACACAATATAATATAAAGTTTGTATGAGTTCTCACTTTTTAACTAAAAAAATATATAATTTTTAAGAATATATTTTTACATTTTTTACTAAAAATAAATAAAATTATGAAATACTCTTATATATAGAATATGAACTAATTATATATTTTTTTTTTCATTTTCTCAGTGAAACTCAAATGAAAATATAGTTATTAAAATCTGGATAATATTGAATCATATCTATTTGTATATATAGATGTAATGAAAATTTATGACATTTTTTATTTATTAACTATACAGATCTATATACACTATTCTATATCTAAATAAAATACTTCACTTTAAAACAATGATTTTAAAATGAATTCTGCTTTTCATTATAATTTACTTAATACTAAGAGAAGTATTTTAATTAATGATGAACTTAATAATAAAAATTTATTAAGATAAAAAAAAATACCATGCTTATCATAAAATTTTCAGGACTGTGATATATACAATTTGCTTATTCTATTCTATATGTATTTTTTTTTTGGCATTATTTATTGTTTGTTAACATATTTTTGGTTATTTCATGTAATATTGTTTAATTTGCATAGAAATAAAATTGAAAATAGAAATAAACAGTAGGTAAAAAAGTTTACATTTCCAGCTATGACTGTGAATAAAAATTTAATTTATTACACAAAATATGTGATAAAAATAAAATTGTTTTAATACAATTTCAAATATGATAAAATTAAATAATAAATTTAAAGAAACAAAAAATGCCTTTAATGAGAAACAAAAAAAGTTTTTGTACAGTATTTGCATAATACATGAAATATCATTTTCAGGCTGATCAAGTTATATTTCAAGATTGCTAGGCCCTCCTTTTGCCTTTATCACTTTTCTCAAACATTTTGGCATTGCCGCTAGAAGTTTTTTTTGTTGTTTCTGTAGAAATATTTCTCCAAATATCTTGAATGACACATTTTGAGTTCAATCTTGTTCTTTATATCACATTTTTTTAATTCATGACCGATATCTCTACATTAATTTTCGATAGGGTTTAAATCGAGAGAGTGGGGTGGCTTTTGAAAGCTGTTGTTTAACATGATACAAGCACCATGCTTCACAAATCTTGTAAATGTGTTTAGAATTGTTGTCCTACTGGAAAGTAAATTCAATTTGCAGAGACAATTTTTCTCCACTGGTTAAAATATTTTGTTTTAGAAAGTCAAGATGCATCTAATTTTCCATATTTCATTCTGTATAACATACATTTTTAATACCAGCAGTACTCATACATTCCCATTCCATGACCTTGTCACCATCATGCTTCACAGTTCTACATAAATTCTTAATTAGCATCTGCTGATTTGGTTTCCTCAGATCATAACTAGACCATATGTCCCATGGATATTAAATGTTCATTTATTGCTAAGATTCATCCCCAAAATGTTAGAGGCTTGCTTATAGCTTCTTTACAAACTCAATGCACTTTTTTCATTGGTGACTTATAAAAGCTTGTTGCAGGCCATACAACCCTTATAACCTCATTTTTAAATTACATTTCTCACTGTTTGAGGTGTGACTTTAATGGTGTAATTAGAAATTAAATTAGTTGCCCCTTGAGATACACTAATTATCTTGAATCTTAAGCATATTTCTTTTATGCAAGCAATTTAACTTCAGAGGTCTTGCAGATAGATCTATATCCTTAAATGTTTCAACCCCACGATATCTTTCAATAACATACTGCACTATAGACTATCTTCCTTTTTTCAGTGATTTCACTAATTCCTTTCATAGATAGCCAATCTTTTTGCAACTGAATCACTAACTCCTGAATAGTTATAGGCATTTCCATTTTAACTTTGAATATTTATTGTGAATCAATTGTAAAGCACATCAAGAAATTATGTACAGAAACTTTTTTTTTTGCATGAACACTTGTCATTTATCTTAAATATTGCAATAAAAACACTTGCTGTGTTTTGTAATAATATAAATTCATAATGAACTTCTTTTAACCATATAAGTAATTTCCAAAGGTTAGAAATTGTCTTTCTTACTAAACCTTTTTATTTACTCTATACATGTATGCATTAAAATTACATAAAGCATAAAAGTCACTTTAAAGACAAAATATTTAGCACAGCTTTACTCAATGCATTCATCTTTCTAAATAACAAGGAATCATATAAAATGTAATAAAATCTTAATTAATATAATAGCTCAACATAAATCACACTGAAGAATACTGAATTGCCTATTCTTTCCAAATATTATAAACATAGAGTAGGTATTATATCTTAATTGACAAGATGAAATTAACACACACATGACCACTTCATCTTTATTTTACCTTTACGTAAAAATTCAATAGATGCCATTAACTGAAAAAAAATTTATTTCATAGACCTTTTATCTACATTCAGATAACTACAACTATATGAAACATTGTGATGATGTTACTGCAACAGAAACAAAATTTAAAAATATCATTTCTCTTAATTTAAAAACCAGAAATATTAATAAGATTTCAAAAATTCGAACATACATCGTAAAATTGCAAATTAAAAAAACTTCGCATGAGAACATTGCAAATTTAAAGCACCTAAAATATATCTTAACATATTCTTCTTACGTCTATCTCTTTAAAAAAAGAATTAAGAAAGACAAGATAAACATAAATATATTTTAAGACAAATGCTAATATAATTTTTATTTACAGGTTCAATTTTTATTTTAAAAGAATTAAATTCAACACATAATAACGCATATTTCGCTATATAATAAATACTTTTCACAAAAAATAAATAAATAAATTTAAAAAAACAAATGTCAAGGAACTTATCAGAAGCACAATCTAGTCTATATAACAATGCAATAAAAGAAACAAAATAAATATACAACTGTTTACTTCCATTTCATTGCCATTCATCAATTTTCTATTTCATTCACATCCATTATATAAAAACCAATTGTAATTATAACGTAATTAGATTATTTGTATGCATATCTTTATATTCATAGAACCTAAATTTTCAAAATATTTATAATTAAAAGTACCAATAAGAGAATGAAATTCATAACTTACCTGTGCTTTAAGTTGATTAACCATTCTCACTTCCTGGTTAAAAGCACTCAGTTGAGAATTCAGTTTCAGAAGCTGTTCTCCCTGTTCTTTCAGCAGCTTCTCCTGCTCTGACACTTTAACTTCCAAACAGTTTATCTGATCTTGTAGATGCACAGGCTTATGTTCCTGTTCATTTAATATATGTGGATCCTGAAAAGAAATATTTAAATATAATAAAAAATGGTTCAAAAAAGCACTGACAAATTAGAAATCAAAGATTGTTTATAAAAAAAAATCTAAAATATTGATGCATTTAATATTTTATAGCTTATTATTTAGTTATGAATTAATATGATTATTTTTCAATCAATCAGGTCAAATTTACCATTTTTTTCAAAATTTTCATACTTTAATGGTACACAATTTTTTTGTGTAAAAATATTTATTAAAAATAAACATTAAAATCATAAGTATTATGATATATCATCTAAACTATATTCTTTCTTATTTGAACTACATTTTTATTTGTTCGGATTTGCTTTCTTCAATTTATATACCAAAATTTCCTATCAGCAAACTGTGGTAACATACAATTTGCAGGTCATAATTTTCGTTAGTAATATATATCATGCATTTCGCAGCAGTATATGATCTGTGTATAGTTTGTACTTTGTTTGCTTTTCAGCATTCTTTTGAGAATTTCCATTTTTATATCCTGAAAAATCTTATTTAATAATAAAAGCAATACTGTACTTAACAGATATGCAGATTGGAAATACAAACAAAGATAAAATTGTCAAAAATCTTCATTTGAGAATGTAACAATAAGTTAATAAAATAATATCAAGAAATTTTTACTTTAAATTATACAATCTTAAATGGACCATTTCTTTCAAAAATCTTATAATTTTGATAATATATTAAAGATTAAAATCTTGTTTAACACCATCAATAAATCAGTAAAAATTCCTCGCTATTCTCTTCAGGCATTAAAATTATCATCAATACTGGCAAGTCACATAACTTTAAGAAATAATTTATACGAATACGAATATAGATTTATACGAATTATAGATTGTATTCATAAACCTATAATTAACACCAAATATATATATATATTAGTGTATGAATAATGTATAATTGGAAGGAATTGCAGTACTAAGATCTTTTTCTCGGATAATAAATCAATTATACAGCTTCAATGCACTCTTAACCCTGCACCTAATTTTATTGCAATAACACACAAATGGAGTCCATTCGACTCAAATATTTTGTTAATTTATCAAAGACATATTAACTTGGTTAATAAAAAAGCAAATATATAAAAATAATAATTACTCTTAATATTTGAATGATTTTTCTATTATAATAAACATATTTCATTTAAATAGAAATTTCAAAATGGAATTTAACCTCTCTGTAGTTTTTCACTTTTTGTTTTACTTGTTTGTTACATTTTTCAACACATTTAATCATTTTATGTGTGAAATAAATACTATTTTCAAGTTCGAATATCCTCAAATTATAAAAAAAAATCTATGTTTAGATAATATTTACAATTGAAAATTTTGAAAAAATGAAAAATATTCACTATACAGTATAAGAAATCATTTCAGAATTACAACTTAATTTTCTTGCATATATACAAATTATGTAATCTTTTAAATGTTTCAGTTGCAAAAAGACTATTGATCCTTATATTTTTCAGAAAAACTTTTGTATATTTTAAGGGAATGTGTTTTACTAATGGTTTATTTGCTTTTTCTAAGCAGATAATGTATTTCTACCTATTTTTCTATGCCACTGTTCCATAGATGGATTACTAATTTTTAAAACGTTTTGCTATTCTGGCACATATATCTAGTAAACTTTTTAGTTTTTTTCATAATGTGTGATATTTATATTATTTTTCTTGCAATAGTTCAACAGTAAATTCTTTCAAATAATTATGTTAAGTCATACTCTAGTAATTTAGTAAGAATATAAAAGTTTTGTAAGTGGACTTGACACGAGGTAAGTGTGACAAATATTAAATAAATTATATTTATACACTTTAGATGAGGGTTTTTTTCCATTTTATTTTTATCTTTCCGAAAATAAAATTTCTTACTACTTTCTACATTGCACAAATTTGAATCTTCAAAATTTACTACTTGTTTCGATTCTGTTTCATGCTCACATTCAGAACTCCAATAATTTTAGAATAACCTGAATTATCACATAATTTGTTATCCATGGAAACAATTAGAAGATCGCAGTCTCTGCTGTTTATGCTTGTAAACTGTCATTGGAATATGTTAAATGTCTCGAAAGCAATAGCACACACTCAAGATAAAAAAGACCCCAATACCCTTTATTAGAATGGAATTTTCTTTTTTGGTTGTGTTTTCCCTGTTACATGACTACCTATAAAGGTGCAGGAAGAATTGCTTACAAATATATAGAAATTTCAGCAAAAGATAAAGGGTGGGGTCTTTTATGACACCAGTTGCATGCAGGTTAAAGTACTTGAATAAAGAAAGTATGTATTTTTTCATATATCTATAACTATTCCAAAACTTTTAGAAATGGCAAGTTAGAAAAGCTATGAGTTTCAAAATTAATTCTAATATTATATCTTCCTAAATTCAATTTCAAAAATCAATATATCAATAATATTACACAAAAATAAATTGAATTTAAATTTTCTGCACTAAGTTATTAAATTAAACTGTTTTTTCCATATATCATGTATTACGGCTATTACCACCACATGTGTACTTAGAATCAAGATGTGTCTACAGATTTGGAATTATATGGATGAAGTTGTGCCAATCCTAAGGATGGTATGAGGGAATTAGCACCATTGCCTCTTCTTCCGCAAGCCTAATGAAAAGATATTATAGCTTATAGATTTATCAAGCCCATTTCAAATACAAATACAAAACATTTCCGTTCAATATTGCTCATCACCTGATTCGGAAATTCACTAAGCTATTACACAGGCTGCTCTGGCCATTTTATATCCTGCATGAAATAGACAAAAAAATGCCAACAATTTTGAACTAACAAGTAATAAAAAATTACATATTTTATCTGAATGAAATTGAATTGGCTACTACTGATTTAATTTTCTGTAATATCAGAGGTTTTAAAATAATGTGAAACATTTAAAAAAAAATTTTTGTATTAAGTTAAATTTATTCTATGCATTATAAATATTTTTTCTTTTTTTTTCTATCATTCAAAACAAATAATTACTTCTTGTAGTAATTTCCATGAATGATCCTTATTTGTCAAATAATGATTTATGATATTTTATTATAACTATATTTTTGCAATATTATTATATAATCATTGATTTAATTTTGTAGTATATTTTTAATTTTTAGCTGTCTTAATCATAAATATAAGGCTCTTATAAAAATCAATACTCCTCTTAATAAATTCTATTTTTAACTCATTAAAAAACACAAACCAGTTGCCAGCACACTCTTCTCATAAATAAAGAACTGAGATATTAAAGATTAGTAAATTTTCTTATTTAGTTTTTACATTTTCTAATATTTATTCACAAATTTTTTCACCTTCTCCTTTTGATTCTCGTCTTGAAGCATTGTATCCATCAATTTTATTTCTCCTGAAGTTTTTGCAGTTTAATTTGGTTTCTGAATGTTTGTCTAAAATATGAAAAAAATGTATTGAGGATTTTGAGCTGCATTATTAAATAATAACATAAACTAATAACACAAAAGAGTGTTTCAAAATATATGCATGTTAATATAAATAACCTAATATAATATATATCTAATATAATGAATCCAAATCAGAGGTTAACAGAGGATGACATACAAGTCAGCATCAGAAATATATTTCAACTGATATGAATACAATAAAAACATTCAGCATTATATAGTGATAATAAAAATATGAAAGAAAACAAAATTAAATTTGAAATAAATGAAAGGTGGCAACAGGTTTTACTAGAATAAAAATAAACTTATGAATACTAAAATTTTCTAATTTGGCTAGTAAATGAACGAAAGAAGTGAAATAATTCAAAAATAAAATTAAGACAATTAAACGATTATGAATTGCTAAAAATTATCAAAATGAGTGAAAGAGATAGCATTACAACTAATATTCTGTTCCTGCAGCTAATTGCCTAATATTAGTTGTTACATATGACAATGGCAACCAAAAATGACAATAATTATTGCAATTTTATCATACAATCAATCTAATAAAATAATGCTTGGTATATACTGCTCAGAAAAATTAGAATTAATCTTGATTTTTACAGAAGGCATGCACCATTTCAGGCCGTCTGCCTAAATTTTGTGGAATATATAAATAAAGTGGGGCCTGATGGCCGAGTGGCTAGCACTCTAAGGCTCGGTATCCCAAAGTCTTGGATTCGAATCTGGCGGTGCCATAGATGTTTGTAGTGGTTCGGAATCCACTTTAAACCATAGGTCCCAGTCTAATATAATCATAGAGCATTGTGGGGGTAGTGTTACTCGCGTCTGTAGCAAAATCTTCAAAGCTACACGTGCTGCTTGGGTAGTGCTAAATGAGTAACAGCAGTGCAGCCCTTGCTTGTGGCATAGAGATTAATTGTCTGTGTTGCCAGCTTCATTAGAACAACAACATATAAATAAAGTCAACTAGTATGATATCTTCTCATAATGAAGAGAAATGCAATCTACTAACAATGGTGCTTATTCATTAGATTTTTGATATATTAGCAAGTTTCCAGGTTGCAATACCAGAAACACAAATGCCCCACAATGTAAAGAAATGCTTTTATAAAAGCTCCTGCAGAATTATTCAATCAAGTATAAAAATTGATACAAATTGTGTATTATGTTTCATTTATTAATTATGTACACTAAAATTGATAAAAAAAAAAAACACTGAGATTTGTTAAGTGTTATGTAGATTAAATTTAAAATATGATTTTATAATTTTCCCTATAATACATAGGAAAATTACTACAAATCAAGAGGAGAAAAAAATAAAACTGCCAAAGGAAGATATAACTATGAAACATATCAAACCATAAAAACTTATATAATAAATTATTAAGTATATAAAAAATTCTCTCATATAACATATACTTGAGAAGCTATGGAAATTAAGATTGCAATTTCTAACATCACAAGAAATTCAAACTGAAAATGGTAATTATTGCACTTTTTAGAAGGTTATACTGTAAATTAGAATTCAAAATATATGAATGATAAGACATGACAAATTTCAGAAAGTTAAGATTTATTTCAACTGAAACATTAAAATTATTAATGGCTTAAGAAATATCAAAGAACTATAATTACCTATAATTTTTATCAAATTATATTTTTTAATAATTGCTAGATTTGTTAGTTCCATACCTTGCTAGTTATTTGTATATTACAATTGCATTTAGGCTAAATATTGTGTTAAGAAGAAATACTCTACCACACTTTAGATCTCACTTATGTATCAGTAGACCAATGAAATAGTTAACTATATCACATTTATTAATTAAAATAAAATAAAAAAATTATAATATATTAAAAATTTCTAATATACTTTCCTAATTTTTAAAATACAAAAACTAATTTTTTTCTTTTAATTTAAATAAATATTAAAACGTATTATTCATAGTTTTACAAAGAAACATTTAAGAGCTAATAGAGTGTAATAAATTAGAAAATAATTTTATTTCTTATTTGAAATTAATAAATATCACATTCGGCTTTTTGTTCGGTTCATACACCTTCCAATCTAATTCATAAAACATGATATTTAAATATTAATTTTCTCTATGCAAATTATATTAAAACTGATTGCATAAATACATTTAAAAAAAAAAAAGAGTATAAATTTTAAATATTATGAAAACTGAATGATTTTTAAATCGTACACAGTGTTTATAGCAAATCATGAATTTATTTAACGAAATTTATACTCGCCAATTACCTGCTGTATCTTAAATTAATAAACAAATAAAATCATTTTTTTAACTGTGCTTATATTAATACAGCCTAAACTTTAGACTGCAAAAATAATTTAATCAAAACAAAACCGAAACTTGTTGCATAACAATAAAGGATAATAAAAAATCATTGCCATCATAAATATAACATTAGTTCATAAATATATTAGGATGAAATATTTCACTTCATATTTCACAAATAAATATTTTTATTTATCTTTATTAGAGTAATACTTTACATTAGTTAAGATAATTATGAAAGCTTAGTAAAACATAAATAAATACCTCCTCAAACAGCTATAGTGCGACACTCTTTGTCATTCAACGAATTAGTTCTTAAAATTTTTCATGATTTTTTTTCCATTTTTACATAACAAAATAATTATTTATAAACTTTTAATTATAAATATACATTAAATCATTAATTAAAACTTTGTCAGTCTAAATTAACTCTGAGGAGAGAGTTGTTGTGTGTTTCAATCTCAAAGGTTTTCAAAATTCAAATAGTAACTTACAGAAAATAATTAATCTTTAGTATCATCTTCCCCAGTCTCATTTATCTAGACATTTTTAGTCCTTACTATGCCTTATATTATTATAATTTACCTGTGATAAATCAATACAAATAATATAAGAAACAAAGGATTAACTCTCGATTTTGTTTGAAAGATGGTATTGTCCCCAGTGATAGAATCGAAACTTAAGGAGATGTTACGACTTGACCGTCACAGATTAGATTGAAATTTATACTATGTATAGATTCCATGATTTGAATGTTGACTGCTCAAAGTAATAAGACTCAGCTGTTAACAATTTAAAAAAAAAAAATGCAGTTTGACTATTTTGAATGCTCTGTTTGAATGTTTAAATTTTCTGTTAGAGCACAGCAATGTTAATCTGTCTTGTTTTATAATGGTTAAAGGAGTGAGCATTCCTGGCATTTGACTGGACATAAAGTTCATCTCTTCAAGCTAAGCCAATTCTCTCTTAAGCTGCTTTATCTCAATTTATTCAAATGCATTTCTAATGGGAGAAACACTAAAAAAACTATAAAATATAATCCTATAAAAATCCCATCATTCATTAAACCGTGATAATCTGTCAAATATGGCATATAGGTTAAATTTTATATATAATTATAAATGAAAGTAAATAGTGCACAATATTTGATGCAACCAAAATAAAGGAAAAAAATTGCAAATGAAATGACAAAGCTATTGATCGAGTAGATCAAAACACAATAAAATTGGGAAAAATTTATAAGAAATTTGAAATAACACTTCCTGCAATTGAGAAACAATGCAAAATAAAATTAAAGAACGAGGTTACGAGACTTTTTGAAAAAAAATGAAGCGAAAATATGAATTCGAAAATATGAAGACCACCAAAGAGGCGTTGGCTGATGAGAGATTCTGTAATTCTACGTATTATTATTTAAAGTGTTGGATAAAAGGACTGCATAAGATTATGATTTGGATTTATGCTTAAGATTATGTTGCTTTTCTGAATAAATAGGTTATATAATAAGTTTGTGAGCATTTTTGAGTATAATTTAGTTGAAAAGATAATTGGAACAATAAATGATCACTGCCGAAAGAATCTGAATGAAAACGAGGAATGTAAAATTCGAGTATATATCTGCAATGACAATGGATAGATTAATAAGAGCTGAAGATGGAATAATATGAGTTGTCAAGTTGGTATTGCGAATGTTTAGATTAATATTGGTAATCCAATTGATGAAAATTTCAGAACTATTGGCAAGGAATAGTTGAATAAATTAAAATCCTCCTCATCGAGAGTTATCTAGTCGATCTATTCTATAGATTAATTTTCTATATAATCTTTAAGCAAAAAAAAAAAAAAAAAAAAAAAAAATTATATTCTATGTTGATTTTTTCTTTCTTTCTCTCTTGTAATTTTCGGAAGTTATCATCTGAAATAATAATACTTTATTTCATCTCGGCACAACTTAACAAATAAAATGTCTTATGATGTTTAATGCAGTTGACAATAGTAGATCCTATCAAATTAAGTATATAATAGGCTGAAATAAATACGTATATTATTAGAAAAATGCACGAAAACATTGTGCATACATAAAGAATTAATTATGTTCACATAGAAAAAAAAAATATTATACTACTTATAGCTGTGTAAAATAGCCGAACGGTTTTAAAGAACATTTTAATATTTTTTAAGTTTAAATAAAATAAACATTTTATTATTTTCTAATATAAGCGCATCCAATTTTATATTAAATCAAAGACACTCTAATTTAAAGAAAATAATTTATTTCAATGTTTTTAATCAAGGATTAATTAATTTTTTTAATTAAAAATTTATGTAACTCATATAATATGCACATTAAAAAATATTTGTTTTATATTTAAGTGTTATTTATTAATATTTTATGAAGTTAAATTATGATAATTTCCGTTTCAGAAAAATACAAAATTAGTTTTTTTTTTTTAAATATTATAATAAATTCTTTCTACATGAGAAAATCTAGTAAAATTTTTAATCTTTATAATAAATAATTTAATTAAAAAATTTAAAACATAAATACACAAATTAAATTATTTCCTTGTTAGGGTTTTGAACGATTTATCAGCTTTATCTCATTTGAAAAAAACAGGTCTAAAATAATATAATATTTTTTTATTTGAAAATTGATTCCTAATTAACATACTTTTTGTATATCTCGTCATAATAATTTCAAAACCATTTATATCTTCAGGGTTGATGTCACTAGAAAGCCAACTGTATAAAAAAATTTTATAATTCAAATTTTTTCATAATTCATATTCAATGTCTTTTTAAAAAAATAATCCCAAAAATGTGACTATATATATTTACATTATTTAGAACGCGAGATATTATTCATTAAATGAAAGTTTCGTTTAACATGGGAAAAGATCACTTTTAACCCTTATCTGCAAGACTCAATCAAATCTGAACAAAAAAATTATTTTATACTAATTGTATCATACTAAGCTGACTGTGTTAAAAATCTCGAGTTCCGTAATAGAAAAATGCCAATTTAATTAATAAATGCATTGCACTATAAGCAAATTCTCATCGAACCAATACCACTAATTGGACTTCGCGTTACACTAATTAGAAGTTTTAATGATAATTTCGGAAGCCATGAATGGTGTCCCATTTTTTTTTTTTTTGGCCAACTATGCATTATTTTCCTTATTACTGCGTTAATCGAGGATTTTAATCTTATCTGCAATTATTTTATATATAATTTCTTGCAGTACTGATTCACATTCCGACTCGTGGCCCAGTTTCAACGTGCGAAGCTAGCGTGCAGGAAAGCTGAATCTGCTGGTGGCATGGTTGTAGTGAATTGCATTCAGAAACGAGAGGACTCAATGGTAGTTGTGACAAAGTGTGTCAAACCGTCTCGCATCGAGACTACTTGTTTCCAAGGCTTATCCTGCAATAAAATTAAATTTTACTTTTTAGAATAAAAATGTATGCTTCATGAGTTTAAATATATTGAATTGCATCTATCTAATATTAAGTTTAAATATTCTTAACTTGTATATATTATGTTTTAATACTGCTGATTATTTTTAAAAGTTATATCATATCATCAACGGTAGACGGCTGAGTCAGAGCTGACTCAATAGCTGATATAAATGCTACAGAATAATATAATTTTTCAATAAGAGCAAGGGTCTCTCTAAAATGTAATCTGAACAAAATTCCATATCTTGTAATTAATTTTAACTGGTTCCTGGTGTATTTTATAATGAAAATGATTTATTTACATGTAAAAATAAAATAAATGCCAACAATTTAAAAGTGGAATATTTACCAAACACCTAGATTACCATGGTCTTCAAGGAATAAAAAAGGTAAATGATTTCATTTTCCTTTCGGTTGTAAAGTACTAAATGAAAAGTATCAAGTGCAAAATTAAAGCATACTCATCAAAAATGTTGTTTCTTCAAAAAGATCACAAAAGTTATTTTATAGAACTAGTGACTCTACTTGGTGAAACGATCACACCAGAAACCGTTGTAACTAATATGAAAAATATAATAACAAGTAAGGAATACGATAAAATATTTGTTAAGCAATTTTTCAAATTAGTAATTATGAAAAAAGAATTAAAAGGGAGGAAAATTAAAATCTTGAAAAGGAAAGACAAAAATTAATTGAAGAGTGCGTTAGATAGAAATAGAAGAATGATAAAAACAAAGAAATTTTGAATTGGAGAAATTAAAACTTCAAAACAAATATAAAGTTCCGTTGCAATGCAGACAGAAAATAACGTTATCTCTCTGGAAGTAAATAAAGAAAAAAATCGATTGATTTGAGAAATCTCTTACAGAAGTTTGATCTAAAAGACTGAGAGTTAATTTTCTTTTAATTTTGTTTGAACGTTAGGTAAAACGAGTTGGGTTAAAAGAAGACAAACTTTTATTTCGTTTGTTAGGACTATTACCCTTTAAAATTAATCAATTAATAGCCAGAGAATCTAAAGAAGTTAGTGAATACGAATTTGTTAAGAGTTTATTGTTAAAGAGGTTTCAGTTAAGTCCAGAAAAATTTAGCAGAAATTTGTTAATCATATTAGAGATTCGAATTGCAGGTGGACAGATTTCGTTTTTGACATGTAATTATTTTAACGAATGGTTGCAAGGGATTAAAAATTAAGAATTTCGATTATTTGCCCTGTTGTTTTGCAGGTCATTTTTTTCTGTACACATTTAGACTGAGACCTACAGTTTAAAATGGATTACGAACCATAACAAACATCTATGTCACTGACAAGATTTAAACCTGATGCCCATGGTACTAAAGTGACAGCCGGTTAGCCATTTCGATTCTTTAGATAATTAACTATAGCGGATTAGTTGAAAAAACCGGTCCCAAATTTTAAGCAAGAAAATTTTAATGGCATAACAATGTCGTGTCAATATGAGCAATATCTTTTAGTAAATATTTTTTATGGTAAAATTCTATATAATTATTGCATATGTTAGACTATATTCTATGTACGTCCCTTGAAGGGCGTGATTTTGGTCTTCACCTGACCGGATGGGAATGATATGTTGACCCGTTTCCCGGGGGCGCAGGTCTTTTGCCACAGCTGCGAGTGAAGGGGAGATCTCTGGAAAGTATTTTAATTGACAGGGCGCATACAAAACTTCGGGCCAGATGATCAATAACAACCATTTAACAAGAATTTTTAAACTCTCGTTATCTCTACTTGGAGATTTATGGACGGGGTGCGTCTTCCCAACGGATATAGACTCTAATACGGTGTCGGCAATCGTCCCCCCCTGAAAATCTGCTATAAAATGGAGGTGATGGACATGGCTGAGAGGAGATAGAAGGAGGAACCCAGAGAAGAGAGCAAGATGTAGAAGGACTGAAGACAGGAGATGACAAAAGGGAGGGAACTGCCCCATCCCCCGTAATGACGTGCTGAAGGGCCAGGAGAGGAAAGATGACCCAACTTGGTCTCCGAGTGAAAAGACCAAGTCTTCATGCCCAACGCAAAGGCTCACTAAACGGTTGGCCCCTGCTGCCACGGACTTTGAACAGTAATGCTAGACTTCTTCCATCATCATTCATTTGAGCCTGACTCTCGGTTTGAACAAGTTAGCAGAAGATCCTCTGACTACAGCGCTTTTAGAAAAAGGAAAATGTTCTTCTTATGCTACATGATATGGACAAGTTTTCCCCAGGTCTCCTGTCTGACACAAGAGCCCCATGAGCGGTTGGCCCCCTGCTGCCAAGACTTTGAACAATGGTGCGTATAGAACATTACTAACACTGAAACTTTAAAGTTAAAAAAAAAAAAAAAAAAAAAAAAGGGAGCCCCTCTTCCCCAGCTGTCGTGGCAAGTTATGAACTGTAAGGTCTATCACCATATTATTTTATTATTAAATATTAATTTAGAATTGCGGCAACTTGTATAAGTTACATTTATATCAATGCATTATCCGAATTTCACAGACTTAGATAAGGTTAATTACAAGACTTATTACAAACTTAAATTTGTAAATAATATTAAATTCACTAATAATATTAAATTAAAATTATGAAATTTTGTCTGTGTATTATTTCATGTGAGTGTGTTTCCTTTTCTAATTATATAAGTCTCTGAAGGCATGCGAACTTGTTGGTTTAAAATGTGGTATGGGTTATTGCGGTTATACATAATGGTTATAGTGTGCGTGTTAAGTAAACGGTGTAGCTAGTTGTTTTTAGGATCGGGTATTGTTTAAAGTTTAGGTTTAAAAGTAAATGACAACAACACATACAAAATTGGTGCCGTGACCAGGATTCAGAAATTATTGGCTTATATTTGGAAAGGAACACACGCATGTAATATAAATGTTTTAATATGTGTTTAAAGTTGCAATTTAAGTATTCAAATAAATTCCGGTTTATTTTAGAGAAAATAAGTATTTACCTTCATTTTCATATGTGTTTTTGTATATATAGATTTGCTTTTCAAATGACAAGTTTTTTTTTTTTAATTATGATTGATTTATTTTTATATATTTGTAAATATTTAAAATTATGGATATTTTCTTAACTATTGCATTTTGTATATATTCTTAAAAAATATTTACTAAAAGATATTGCTCATATTGATACGACACTATGATGCATATATCTAAACTCGAGTGAATTAGCACGAAAATTAGAGTAATACAAAAATGTCTATATTTAAAAGAACTTTAAATTCGTGGCCCTTCAAACTCATATAGTATCTATCTTCTGGGACAAAACATTTATTAAGCCCCCCAGTAAAGATATTTGTGCTGATCCAAACTTTTTTGTTTGCAAAATTTATTGCATTCTACACCTTTCATTTAACGTGGTTTTAGAGCACGATTTAAAAGCAATGGTTTCAACATATGATTTCCTGAAGCGTTGGAGCAAAATAACAAGGTAACACGATCTTTAGCTACCTTAAACTCACCAGCCTTTTTCTGTGCTTTTGCTACGTAATTTCTGTTCAGCATTCTTTTCTGAAAAAGACCTCTTTCAACCGCATTCTAAACCTGATCAGGAGTGTAGCCTCCAACTATTTTAGCAAGTTTTTGAGGAAATTCTTAAGCAGCCGATTCATTTGCAGATGCAGTTTCATATTTAATTTTTATAATGAGTAAAGCATGTCTTTTGAGAAAACCTATCATCCAACTTGTACTGGCAGAAAATTTTATTTACTCGGATGAAGTTCCTGGTTCCTTTTCTTTAATCTATCAATACATTCTTATAATTATTTGCTTGATGGCATTGCATACTGGTACTTTTTTTTTTTTTGGCGGTTTATCTTCTGTACTACACATTACCAGAGCCGTTTCCATTTTCTCTCTGGCAATATAATATGATTTAGCACTTAACTTTGTTCCAGAATATACTGACCGTCCGGTTGAAAGGCGATCTAAAATTTGAATTTTTATATCTTTATTTATAGATGAATTATGTTATATTATATAAAGGCTACCGAAAAATATTTCAGTTATAATTAATAAAATAAAGATTTAAAGGTACTTTTCACTTTGAACACTATACTCAACATGCAGACAAAGCAGACTGAGGTTCTGGGAATTCCCTCAAATGGAAATCTCATTACATTCCTCGTCTCAATGCCGTAATTATAAAAATAAAAGTAAAACAAAAAATTTTCTTCTTAGAAATTGGGTCGATCGTGTTAAATCAAAATTGTGTAAAACAAGTTCATATAAAAACAGAATAGGATGTATATGAAAAATTACAAAAAAAAAAAAAAAATAAAAATAAAATATTGAGCCCAGTGGGCAATTTTTGTGGTTATATTCAACTTTAGCGTAACAAAATACACACAAAACAACTGGGGTTATTCCTTTCAAAATTACTGTCTACTAGTGTTATTTAATTCGTTTACCCTTAATAAAGAGGCAAACTCAAATATTTTTGTAGTAATCCCTTTGGTCGCATTTCAAAAGAATGTCCATGTCCTATATTTTATGTGATTTAAAGCTACATATAAAAAAATATTTTCTCATAAAATAAAAAAGAGGTCAGTTTAAACGTGTGCCACTTTGATTTTCCGTAATTGCTTTAAGAAATGGTATAATTAATATTGCACTGCCACCTGTTTGCTGAATACTGGTGCTTCTTCTTGTTTATTGAAAGAATCGCTTGCTATCAGTTTGGGAATTAATATGACGCCTTGCAAAAAACATCTTTATTTCTTTGGGAATTAAAAGTGCCCAATTCTACAAAAAACTTAACTTCAGGCAATTGCGAATATTCTATTAGATGAATTAATGGGATAATTATCGTTTTAATTGTTCTAGCTTCGACTCAACCAGTTGATTTATTAGTCGGAGGTATCTTTTAGCTTTACCGTATATTGCGTATGGTAGGATCGACGATATTTGCATATCGGTTAAGGTAAACGATAACCAATTTTGGATTAAACTGCCTCGAAGAAATACCTTTCATTAAATAGCAAGAGGAACAAATTACATAAATAATAACGTAAATTTCGTAAAGGCGAAAACGGACCAAGGAAATAATGGGTTGATTAAGACGTAGGAAAATGAAGGAAATATTGATTCTTTATTGGAAATAAAGAAGTAAAAATAACTTACAGATTATTAATTTTGGATGTAAAAATAATATTCAATAAAAATCAAAACATTGAGAAAGAGGAATGATTAAAAGGAGGTCAACTTGTTAATAAATTTAATGATTTTAATTTTCTTAATGATAATAATTCCGTGGAATTATTAAATGTTAGTGCAGCTAATGAAGACCGAAATCCTATAAACTTAGAATAAATAAATAATGGTAACTTAACTGAATAGCAACAACAAGACTGTTGATTTGTTAAATGAATATAGAGACTGCTTTGCATTAAACATATCGGAGCTAGAGTGTACAGGATTAAAATTCAAAAACTGTTTGTATGAAGTCGTATAAAGCAAACGCAGCAGAAAAAAAAACAATTAAAGAAATTGTTAATTAAGGGGAAAGAACATGGCATTGTGAAAGACACACGATCACCATACACAAGCCCTGTTTTTTTAGTGCGTAAGAAAACTGGTGAAGTTGATTAGCTATTGACTAGAAAAACTTAAAATAATCTAACTGTAAAAGACAGATTAAAGTTGATGACCTATCGGGACAGCTATACGATTGTATTCTGTTTACGACTCACTAGTATTTACAAATTCAATTAACAGAGGAGGTCAAATTAAAAATTGCTTTATCAGACTAGATGAAACTGAGTAATCTGAAAGAATGATATTTGGTTTAATTAACGCATTAGCAACATTTCAATAGTTAATGTATCCTGCTTTAGGATACTTATGCAACAAACACAATGTTTTATGATGTTTAGACGATATCCTTGGGCATGCTAAAAGCCGGGAAGAAATGATCAAGAAAATTACTTAAAGTATTCAAGGCGGATGACAAATGACATCTAGTTTACTGGGTTAGGAAGACACTACGGAAGTAAAAATAATTATCACTCAAGTTCATTGGAGTTGATGATTATTGTATGGAAATTTGAACTTCTTAGACAATTTTTATTACGAATATGTTTCACAATGACTACTGATTGCATGTATTAATTCACATTGATGCCAAAAAAATGTGTAATCCTCATCGCACAATGGGGATACCAATGCAAGGATACCATTTACAAGTTCACCATAAAACTATGTATAAAAACAAGTAATATAAAAAAAAAAAATTTAAAGTCAATTCCTACGTTTTTTCACTCTATTGCAGAAAGTCCTTTATAAATAATTTTCATTCATTTTTTTTTAAGTTAGAAAAATTCTCTCTCTCTTTCACATACACACTTTCCATCTCTCTCACTCATTTATTCACATGTTTCATTTCCATTTTGTTCCCTCCTTGACTCAGACCAGAACCCAGAATGAATGAAAAAAGAATTTGAAAAAGAAATTTTTGTCCGGCGCTTCGCTACTGATGGTATTTATTCCCTAAATTTATATCTTGCTAAATATCTTATAGAAGAGAAATTTTTCCCATATAAAACTAAAATTAATGAATTAAATTTAATGAATTAATTAATATTTGAAAAACTGTATTAGCATCAAGTGTCATCCATTACAAATTCAAAAAAATGCATTTGAACTTGATTGGATGAATAAAAGTATTTTATTACCGATTGAAAATTTGAACAAGATATATATAGGAGAGTGTGAGCTAATTGGAAGGAATTGAATGACAATGAGAATGTATTGAGCAGAGTTCCGTTCGAATCAGACGATACTATGACTAGTCTCATACAGATTAAATTTGAAGTATATCTAACACTAAGCGAAGATAAACAAGTTTTGATCATTTAACATGCTGATATAGATTTAAGAGAATTAATTGATATTTTTAAAAAAGAATGGTGGGGGGGGGCTGAGATCTGAGTAACTGGCACTCTGGCATTCAGTGCCCAAGCTTCGAGTTCCGGCGGTGCCATAGATGTTTGTAGTGGTTGGAATTCCGTTTAAACAATAGGTCTTAATATAATATAACTGTTGGGCGTAGGGCTGGCAATCCTACAATGTAAGCAAGAAACCATCTCTTGTCCTGCCATCTGCCAGTATGCAGACGGCCTTGGCCCAATATGAGGCTGTTGGGCCAATGAAGAAGAAGAAAGAACGACTGAAAAAAGCAAAAGATTAAAAATCATGTTTTCAAACGAAATCAAATATATCAAATTGAGTATCGAATTAGAGAAAAAGGAAAAGATAAACTTTTGTATATTATCCCAAAAGTATGAGAAGTAAGGCTTTCAAATTTCACTATTTTATGGGATATTTTTTTCTATCAGTAGGGGCTGTTCATGTAAAATTTAAAAAAGGTGTTTTCTTATGAAGTGATGCCTGAAAAACAAATAGCAATGTGTTTTTGAATGTCTCGTCAACAAGACTGCTGGTGGAAAACAACAGAATATTTTAATCAATTACGGCCTGAAAAGACCCTTTTCAATTTGTTCACATGGACCATTTAGGACCGTTTGTAAAAAGCTTGCGAGGGAATAAGATTTATTACCTGTAATTGACAACTTCACAGATTACAAGACTTTTTCAGTCAAAAACATTCCATTTCAACACGTTTTAAAAGTTTTGTTGAAGATTTTTGGGTTATGACAGAATCTGAAGTGATAGAAGCTCATGTTATATATCACATTAATTTGAAAAGTACTGTCATGTTAATGAAATAACCACACTCCTGAATTCCACTTAGCTATGGGTAATGGCATGTTAAAACGAACAAAAATAATAATCCTCTCCACAATAACAATATTTTATGAGGGATTCTCGCCATAAAAAATGGGTTACGAATAAAAAAAAAGTATTTTGAATATAGCCAATAAAAACCACAGAAAAATCACCTTTTAAATTCCTACACGGTTATTAACCGATATTTAATGATGATATTTTTCGAAAAAAAGTTCAAATTGAAAGCGTTATTGAAAAGAAACAACATAAAAAAAAGGGAGTAGTACGACAAGAAAAAAATGTCTGGAGTCTTTTGAATCTCTAGAAAAGTCCATCAAAATCAATAGGAAAACCTATCAAAACCCAAATAATATGGAGGCATAATTTTGCGATTGAATTCCTTTAATGATACTTAAAATGATTCCACTGAAAAAGAAACGAAGCTGATTCATAAGCACAACAGCCCGAATCAATTTGAGTCATGGTGACCTCCTACGATTGATAATAATTCAGATGATGAGGAATCCCTAAACTCCAGATATTCATAATGTTAGATTTCTAGTATAATGAATTCCAAATGTTAGTATTCTAATCATGCTCTAGACTATTCAAATAACAGCTTGTGAACCAGGATCATTACAGCATACATTTTTGTATTAATACTAAAAGCTTTCTGCAAAAACTTTTAATTTACAAACTTTTTAAAACTTTGCTTTGGCATGTAACTCCCTACAGCTCTGAGGGGCTCCATTTAATTCCTTTTCCTGAAAATCAAATGTAGAATCTTTCCAAGTTAAGGATCTATTACCCAATTACAAGGCGAGACACTACGGTATTACGCAAGTTTAATTAAATTATTAATAAAAATAAGTTTTTAAACAATTTTGCTGAGGAATCATTACAAAATTTGAATTTAGAAAGGTTTCAAAGAAAATTTTAACAAAAAAATCAATTAAAATAGATATAATATCTTATACTACAGCACAATACTAAAAAAAACCTATAAACGTTTATTTTCCAATTTAAACGTTATCATAAAAAATAAGTGAAATTATTAAATCAGAAAATAAAATACCATTTGACGCGAATATAAATTAAAAATTAAATAAATAAATAAATATGTAGATTGAAACTTAAATCTAAAAAAAATAACAAATAAAAAAAAAGACCCAGGTAATAAAATATTAAATGAAAACTACGAATGTCCATAAGAACAAACTATATATTTCATAAAAGCAGTCTATGGACGTTAGTAAGAATATTTGAAATGAATAAATGATATAATAAACTATATCGTTATTACAAAAGAAGATTGCTTTTAAAAAATATAATCAATAAAATTTTGTAGGATTTGTTATGAGAAAAATAATGAAAAAATATTGATTCTTTATTAAAATAATGAGATAACAGAAAGTGAATTACTTACAAATTAATTTTAAATTGTAAACTTTTAAAAAAAAGCCATCAATTAATAATCATGTGATAATTTGAAAGATTATTTCGTAACTATGAAATTCTTTCATTTTTAATCAAGTAATTTAATCACTTAACAAGATATTCGTATTTAAATTATTTTTAATTAAAAGTTATCTTATTAAAAGAATAAAAATCGATATTTATAATAAATGTAAGCGTGTTTTCTCTCAGCGTGCCTCTATAACTCCCAACCGATACAAGGGTTGAGGGGTTAGGTAAGTAGCCCCATGGGGCTACATGGTAAGGTAGATGGGGTTACATGGTAGCCATCCATCTCCATCCATGAAGAAGGTTTCGGTAAGGAACTTCTGAGTTTGTGCTAAGAGATATAACTACAAAAAGGATAAACTAAGCATTTTACTAAACATTTAGCATGGTTTCCGTGAAAATATTTAAACTAATTTTCATTAAACTAAAAAATTTATATAATTATCTAATAATTTATGTAATTTAATTATTTAAATTAAATTATTTATGTTTAATAATTTATTTCATTTTACATATTTTAATTAAATATATTAATAAATTAAAAATATTTTTAAATAAATAATTTTTTTTTTTAATAATTTATATATTATTAGTTTTTTTTATTAAAATAAAAATAAAAATATTTATATATTTTACATTTAATTATCGTTATTGCAAAAGTTAACCACTACGTATATCAACTGCAGAATACGAAAAATGTTTTGACATAGATTTGTTGGAGCCATGCTAATATCTTTTAAATTTTCTATTCTGATTCTGTCCTCTAATTGATAATAATCATTCTCAAATGGAATTTCAATGTATTAAATAACATTTAACAGAGTATTGAGATTAAAAGATGAGCTGATCTTTCTCAGTGGTGAATCAAAAAAGAAAGAAACAGAAATAACAAGAAAATCTGGACGATATATTTGCATTATTATAATATATCAAGAAAAAATCTGGACGAGGTAAACTTTTAAAACAATATACAGTAATCATTTGAGACACGAATGTATAATGGCGCGCATAAAAAGTTATTCGAAGCATTCGATAGAACAATACAAGATCTCCAAAAGTAATTCAGAATTAATGAAAGATGCATTGTTATACTGACTGGAGATTTTCGGCAAATGTTTCCACTTATTCTAAAATCAACTCCAGTAATGAAAACAATGCATGTTTGAAGCAATCATTTTCTGGTCTTCAGTGACAAAGTATAATTAATAACACATATGAAAATTCAACTTTCCAATGACGAAGAAATGATATACTTTACGGAAATATCTTACAAACTGGTAAAGGCACTCGCCCAATTGAGTATGTAACTAGTCAAATTGAATGATTTATGTAATATCGTCCACAGTTCAGATGGATAAATAGATAAAGTTTATTTGAATATTGTAAATTACAAAAATTCAAATTAGTTATTTTTAAAGAGCCATTTTAGCAATAAGAAAATGAAGTATTTGATGACATAAATTTAAAAATTCAAAAAAAGATTCATGGTCAGGAAATAATATATAAGACAATTTATTCAATGGTAGACGTAAATAAACGTGTTAATTTTTCTTATTGAAGTTCTGAATTCGATGCAAATGCCAGAAACACATTTACATTATTTAGCATTAAAAATAGGATCACAAATTATTTTGTTGAGAAATTTAGATTCACCAAGAGTATTTAATGGAACTGACCATTAAACGATTAACTGAAGCGATATACTGTCAGGAAAAGATAAGGAAAACAGTAGTTATTCAAGGATTTTCCTCATATCTACTGAAATGCAATTTCAATGCAAAATATTGCAATTTCCAATAAGATTAGCATTTAGTACCACTATGAATAAGGCATGAATAAAGTTAATACTATATTGTGGTATTTAATGCCTTTCTCATAGTCAGCTTGCGTTAATGTGGAAAACACAAAGAATTTATATGTCTACTCACTTAATAAGATAACAAATGTAGTTTGTAAGCAAGTTTTACAATAAAATAAGTTAATTAAGTAAAATTTTTTTTTCTTTATAAGTAAATAACATAAATATTTTATAAAAAAAAAAAAATGTGTTGATTTTTTGTATAAAATATTCCAAAATGTAATCGATCTAGTACACAGGAACCCCAAATTAGGCGCCAATTTGTAGTAGATGAGTCGTTGTTTGTTTGGGTGTGGTTAAAACGAATCCCAAGTCTAACAACACATTTATTTTTACGCACACAAGTACAACATTGAGAAACAATGATGAACTATAAACATTGTTTAACACACATGTAGCTCATTTAATGATATGCACTAAAAGATGAGTGGAAGTATTCCACTTCTAGCTCTCGGGATAGTTATTTTGCGCCAGTAGCGCCTTGCGTCTCTCGGGGAAGGTTCGATACCAACTGACGATTTTCTTCTGTACGCCCCAAGAGTGTATCTTGAAGTGTGTAGGAAAAACAACGGTTACGAGGAAACATGGGTACGTAGGTGGAACCCCGGTTACAAAAGCCTTTTAAAATTTTTAATTGTTTCATATCTTAAGTTTATTTAAAACATTTCTTACAGAGATTATAAAATCAAATCTATAGATAAGAATCTGTGCTAGAACACTTTAATCATATTAAATGTAATAATATATTCGTAAAAAATAAAAAAATTCATAAATAATAAAATATTACCATTCATAAAAATAAAATTCATAAAAATAAAATATTACCATTGGTAATGCTCTAAAAATTAAAATATGAATTACTTTTGAATTTTCCACTAATTTCTATTAATTTTGACCCTTAATGAGATATTTACTCTGAAATAAATATATTTTACCATTAACACAAATAAATTCCTGTTACACAATGATTCAAGATTCTCATTTTTTTTTCTAGCAAGGTCAGAGAAGAAAAAGATCAATCGCCTACTGGAACCATTGTTATCGGATACATCATTCATTGGATTACTATAATATTGTCATAGGTAGGACAAAAGAAAAAAAATGATAGAAAAACGATATCAGTTCTTATTTTGTCTGATCTTGAACCTTGAAAGCTAAAAATATAAGTTGTATAGGTAATCGTTTATTTCTGGCAATTTATTTCGTTAAAGGAAACAAAATATAGGTTCAAGATTATCCATTTCTAATAACAAAGAATCAATCAATATATCTAAGAAATCAGATCTTCTATTATTATGCAGTTATATATTTAATTATAAAAAAACTTAGCCATGATTATATTTCAATCCAATAGCGATATATTATAAATAGTTGAACACTATTTTGGATAATGGTATATATAATGGTTAAATGGTTGAACACTATTATGGATAATGGTAAATTCGTTTCTCATTAAAGAAAATAATTTACAGGAAAATGAAGTTTTATGAAACCTTTAAAGCCTTTAATAGCATTTTCCATTAAGATAAGAATGAAACGAAAATAAAATTAAAAAATATATCGATAAAAATAATTTTAGCTCCTAGTTATAGGTTTAACTTCAATTTTTGTTGTTTAAATGGTCACGCACGTGATTATTAAACTTAAAAAAATAGTCAGAAAATAATAGTTTTTATCGCAAAATATTTCTAGTCAATATTAAATATTTTATTATTGATTGTACTTCAAAAATTGTGCTGTAAATGTATAAATAATTGTTTATTTTTATTGAATTAAAAGTTCTCGTTATTATTGCTTAGTTAATTTAGTTTGTTTGATTTATTGTGCCAAAAATTTCTGTATAAAAAAAGTGATTTAAGTCAAAGCAAGGAAAAGCAGACATCACGAAATTTATAACAAATGGAGCGAATTTGTCGCCAAGCGTTGCAAGATATTTTGGCGATAGCGGCAATTGTTTTATTTGAAAGTGCTAGAAAAAAAAAAGGAGTATGTAACAACTACAATTTGGCATCAGCAAATCGCTGGAAATATCACGAAGCCAGTTAGTGTTAGGAGTAGGGGTCTTCCAAAAAGCTCTACGAAGAGCTATAAAATAGACCATACCTAATAGTCAGCTCGTTGTTTTCCTGTTGGGAAACTTTCTTACAATTGCAACTATATCAGCAGTTGATTTGTGTATCACTAATCTGTTTTGCCTGCATTTGCTATTTATTTTTAATAGTTTAATTGGTTTTGTTTTTGAAATTGGACTTTATACTGTATCCACTTTATACTGTAGGTCCTTGTCTAATATGATTGCACAGCGTTGGGCGTAGGACTGACAAAATCTATCTCTAAAAAAAAAATACCTCCTGCCTCGAAATCTGCCAATAGGCAGATATTGTTTCCTTGCCTACCATGGGGTTGATGTGCTAATTAAGAAGAAATTTTTGAAAGTAAACTATTTTTTACATTCTTTAAATGTCCACACACGAAGAAATCAACTGAATCTATGATTGCGTTATGGAAAGTTGGCTTTAATTCATAAAAAAAAAAATAAAATGTTAAATTTCAAAAAAATTTTAATTGTTAAGTTTCTATGTTTGGGACATGTAAATTTAAAATTTATAGAATATCTGTAAAAAAAATGATGGTTCAAAATAAACATATTTTATGTTCCTTTATGTACAGTATATTTTGAAAACCTATTTATTTATAAATTGTCAAATTTTTTATAAATGCATCATATACACAGCAAAATTTTTATTTTTTTATCATCTTAGTGCTTTGCTTACATTAAAATAACCATCTGCTAAACAAAGAACTCGCAGAATATTAACATTCAAAATTTATGAAATCAGTCACTTTAGGCACAAAACAAGGGATGTATAAAAATTACATTCAAACATTTTATTCTGTCCCACCGCAAGTTTAGGGTCCCGGTGGTGCCATGGATGTTTGTAGTGGTTCGGAATCCATTTTAAACCGTAAGACCAAGGTCTAATTTAACTTTTATATGCGTTGGGGCTAGGGTTGACAACCTTACCCTGTGAAAAGAAACCCTCTCCTATCTTGAAATCTTCCAGTAGGCAGACTGCCTTAGCTCACCATTGATTGTAGTACTAGGGAGTTAGTTAGTCAGTCATGGATATTTATAATAAATTTAGGTTATATTAAACATTTGAATAATGTTTACATTATTGTAATAGTTTTCTCAATGAAATTACTGATATAAAAACTAATTTTATGAATTATTTTATTTCCTTAGTATATCAAAAATATACATTCAATATACACTGAAAACATAAATAACATTTTTTTTATTGAAAAAAAAATCTTCAAACAATTAAAAAAAAAAAAAAAAAATAGAATGCATAAAATGAATGGTAAATTATCTTCAGTAGCAAATGTATTTCTCTAAAGCTAGCTAGAATAATAATAATAATCTAACATTTTGTTTTTGAAAAATATTTCCTTTTTTTAAATATGTTTTCGTAGTATAGGGTATCCAAATTCAAGCACATTTTGAATTCCTAAACGTCCTAAATAATCTGTAATATTTTGTAATAATTTCTTTTTAAAATGTTCCTTCAGGCTTGGTATTCACTTGTATTCACTTGTATCCTTGAAAACGCTAGTTCTTGTGTAAATTTATAGACACCTATATTTGCATTGAAATAAATAAAAATGTTTGATTTTTTTTTCTGTAAAACTATTATAAGTAATACCTAATATACCTAAGTAATCTGTAATATTTTTGTAATAATTTCTTTTAAAATGTACCTTCAGGCTTGGTATTCACTTGTATCCATTATTGAAAACGCTAGTTCTTGCGTAAATTTATAGACATCCTATATTTGCATTGAAATAAATTAAAATGTTTGATTTTTTTGCTGTAAAACTATTATACTTCAAAAATCTAGTCATTTAGCTAGAATACTGAATGACTAGATTTTAATTAAAACTTTTCTTACAATTGGAATGAAAGGGACAATATTATTAAAAAAAAAAAACTGAACAAAGAAGACATATCAGGTATGAAACATCAAATATATTCTCAGCATAAATTTAAAATTAAAAAGAAATTAATTAAATTCTGTATTATACTCAAAGACTGCTAACAAACAGATGATTTTTTTCAGAAAACAAATATTAATTACAATAGAATTAATGTGATTTCAAACCTTTCCTCATTACAGCAAATCTAATCATTGCAATAATTTTGACAACAAAATAAATATATTGTTCGATTCAAAGACACATGTGTATCCCACAGTTTATTTACCCTGAGGAGTCGGACGTGAAGACTCAAATTAATTGAGAATCAACTCATTGTCGAAGTTAATAATCTTTTTTTTCCAAGCAATTGATGAACCAAATTAATTATTCATAGAAATATTATCATTTACAATCCATTGAGTGAATTAAAAAACTCCAAGGAACGGGAACAAGTTAATTAATTGCAAAGAGAGAATTTCTATGAAGTTGATCAAAGTAAAAATTAATGAAAAAATGCTTCTAAGAAATTTCTATTGTTCAGATTCTTTGCATGTAACTGTAATTTCTGATGATTTGTACTTGGAATAAATAATTAAATTTTTGCATAAAATTATTAAAGTAGGAAAACGTATAAGTACATTGATTACAATTATTTTTATTTCATTTAAATGTTAAATTTTCTCTTACTTTATAAAATGTATTTTTTAATTATTAGAAATATTAGGGTAAATAATATTAATATGTTAGGTATTATAATTCACAATTATTAGTATTATTAGGGTAAATAATATTTGATATGTTTAATATTATGAATAATAATTATTAGAAATATTAGGATAAATAATATTAGATAAGCATTATATTATCTAATAATTATAATTAATAATTATTAATACTTCTAATAATTATTAATTATTAGAAGTATTAGGGTAAATAATATTAGATATGCTAGGTAATACGATTAATAATTATTAAAAATGTTAGGGTAAATAATATTAGATATGTTAGGCATTATAATAATTAATAATTATTATAATTATCATATTAAATATTAGGGTAAATAATATTTGGTATTAAGATTAAAAATTATTAGAAATATTAGGGTAAACATTATTAGAGATATTAGGTATCATAATTAATTATTATTAGAAATATTAGGTTATAGTAAAAATATTACAACATTATTAAAATATTTTATATTTTAATTTTTTATATTATAATATTATTAAAATGTTTTATAACAGGTAGGATTAATAATTTCTATTAAAAATTATATACAAGGTAGATTATTTTTAAACAGTTCAACATAACCTTTTGATCTGTTCGTGATAAACTGGTTACCAGCATATCTCGCTTACAGGATGCCATTGCTGCTTGTTGATCTCAGGTTCGGATCCACTAGAGGTGAACGTTGCAGTCATTTGTTCCAGAAAAGAAGAGACAGTGTGTGTAAGGCGTCTCACAATAAAGCTGCATAGAGAAAAAAATTTCGAGTTTTCTCCAATATGACGCGAAAAGTGGACAGTTTCTCTTAAGCAATACAACTACTCCTGATGTAGAGCAAAAGATTATTAAATAAAAATAATATTTTCGTTTGCTATTTAGAACTACGATCAAAGGACAGAGAACTATGAAATTGTTTTGTAATACTTTGGAAAGAGTCCAAGAACATTTTCAAGGCAAATTTTCGAAATTTTGAAATTATTCATTTATTTAATATTTGACTGAAATTATGGTCTTTTACAAATATTAATTAATATCTGCTGCAAAAATTAATGTAACAGTGAACTTTTGCATCATGTCAAATATATATAGTAAAAGCTAGGGCCGAATATGCGTGTGGTCTTGATTCAGTGTTGTTCATGGATATAAACTAAATTATTTCTCAAATTAAAACACAATATGTAGCTGCCATATTTATTAAAATTGCAAAGACATCACAGCACAACTGCAACTCATAACACAAACAAAATTAAAAAAAAAAATTATTATTTATAAAATCATCTTAAGAGTCAGTTCGTTGGATCCTCCATATTTTCTACAACTCCTCTCTCGACTGTTGTGTCCTTCGTACTGCCTGAACTCTTCACTCGACTCTGCACACTTTCTTTTGTCTCTCTCCCTCTCACATTATCGGTTGCAAAGTATAACGTTGAAAACAATTCCGTCCAAAGTCTAACGTAAGGGTCAACCCGTTCCTGAAAGGAGGACCTATCAACCTTAAACTCTTACCCGTGGCTATATTTTTTTTTCGGAAGTCACGATGGACCTTTATATATATATAAGTGAATGTACGAGTGCTTTAATTACCTTTCTTTGTTGCCTAATTTGTTTATTTTCAAGACAATAAAAAAAACGCTCCTAAATCTTCAAGTTAAGCAAATATAGTATTTTTTAAAAATAGTTTATCATCTACACATTTTGATATTTTAATGTAATTAATCTGCATAGGGATATATGAGCATCAGCACTTTTTAATAAATTCCTATTTAGTGATATGAAAGATGCATTATAATCTGTTTCACATTAAACATACTTTTAAATGATAAATGTTGAAGTGAAGGATGAAATATGGAGGACGTCAGCAGCTGTCACCAAAGTTGATTTATGAATTATAAGCGATATCTCAAATTGATACACTAAATTATAACTTATGTTGACTCATTTTGATAAGTAAAAACTTTTAATCTTTATTTAAATGTTGTCATCTCTAAAGATGCCTAGTAGGGAATAATTTGAATTTGAATTTTAAGGACAGCGAAATATATCTCTTAATATCAGTGTTTAATGGTTTCCTTTTGCAATATATGCAACAACATATTAATACTAGCTTTTATTCAATCTGCCTTCCTGAAACTTAATTTTAAAAAAAAATATCAAAAATATTATTATTATTTATAAAAAAAATTTAAATATCATAACAATTTTTATTTTAGTTGTACTATTTCGAGAATTTGTTAATAATTCAAAAAGAATAATTATAATTGAGATGCTTTAATTTTATGGTATCAGATTGTCTAAACCAGTATATTTCAAAGTTTCACGGTTGTTTTAAATTATTTTTCTCATTATTTAAAAATATCGCATTTTTGCAGAACTTTTAGGATTGCATATCTATAATCATTTAATATTGACTGATTGATAATTGCTTAATGATTGTTTAATATTTAAATGTTATATTAAGCAATTATTATTATTATTATTATTATTTTTTTCATAAAGGTGCTTTTACGGATTGTACTTTCAGAATTTCGAAATTGTTATTGATTTTTTTTTGGCCAGTACATAAAAATATCTTACTTTAATAGACAATTTATGCTTGTTTATGATTTTATGAGGCCTGATGGCCTAGTGACTAGCGCTCTGGTGCTCGGTATTACAAGTTTCAGGTTCGAGTCCCGGCGGGGCCATAGATGTTTGTAGTGGTTCGGAATCTACTTTAAGCCATAGGTACCGGACTGTTGGCCGTAGGGCTGACAACCGTATACTGTAAAAAGAAAAGTATTCGTTTCGAAATCTGTCAATAGGCAGGTGGCCATGGTCCGACATAGACTGCAGTGCCAGGGATTTAGAAAAAATGTAACATTCGTCCCATGGGAAGCGGTCTGATTTTCCAATTGGCTAGCACTGTGGCCGTTGGTACCACAGGCTTCAGGTTAGAATCTTGGTGGTCGTATGAATGGTTGACGGTAGTTCGGAATCCACGTTAAACTGTAGGTCCCGGTCTAATTAGTCTAAAATGTGCACGAGCGTAAATGTCCGTAATGTACGTAAATGTACGTAGAGCGACAAACTAAACCAATTGTAGGGAAATCTAGTTATTTTATTTAAAAACGAATTAAATTTATAAATTGAGGTACATAAAGAGGAAATCTATATTTGAAGGACACAAGCTCGTATCCTCTAGTGACATGCGTTGCAATCACTGCTTTCTGAAATGAGAAGAATAGATAATGATTGTGAAAGCGAGTTTAAACATTTCACTATGAAAATCTAACTTGAAATCAGCCAGTAGACAGACGGCCTTGCCTCACCATTGGGACTGTTGCGCCAATGATGATGATAATATGTTTTTGTAAGCAGTTAAGGCCAGAATATAATGATAAACAATCATGACTTATTACAAAGCTGGTGTCTTGATTTTAACTATTCTTAATTTCAGCAAGACTCTTTTTAATGAATACTTAAAAAACATGATGCATTAAAATAAAATATTTATTTAAAATATTAAAAAAAAAATTATTACTATTTTTCTAAAATTTAAAAATACTTTTTCATTAATGTTCATTTGGTCATAACTTATTTATTTATTTTTTTTTCTTTAGAATAAGATCACATGATGTATATTATATATAACATAAGCCATATGATATATAATATATAACATAAGGGTTATGGCATATATGATATATAACAAGAATATAAAAATAAAAAATAAAAATGGATTTTCATGCATTTTTTCTATTACTGATAAAATTAAATGCACTGGGTAAAAAATTACATCGTATTATGTCAGATGAATTGGGTAATTTAGTCTGAAAAGCTGACATCCAAATTGTGGTTGACTCTGTTGTTGGCTCTTATCTGTTTTTGGAGAAATAACAGATATAAAATTATAGGATACTTGTACGATATACCACGGAAGTTTGCTGTGTTGTCGTTTATAAATTATCCAGTGGGACCACGATTAAATCATCGCTATTCTGAGATTGTAGATATTAGAGCATCATTTATGATGACGATAAAAGGAGGAAATAAAATATGCACTTTCATTGTCAGCAATAATTTGTGGAGGATCTCGTATACCTTTCAGAAAATTATTGTTTATTTTTCTAATAAATTAGCTATAGATTTAAAATATTTCTAGATACTTGAAAACATATCTTCTTTGGTAGTATTTTTTTAAATTTAAAATGCGGTTTTGTTTAAGACCAATTTAAAATTATTTATGGTATTTTTTAACTTACGAAAACATTTATGGTATTTCAACAAAATTGTGTCTTACAAATTTTTTTCAAAATTTAATTTTTTTTGTGTGTCACACAAATTACAATTTTTAATATCAAATTTCGCAAGAAGTAACTAACGAAAATTAAAAAAAAAAAAACAATTATATTTTAAGATAAAAGTTAAAATTTACTCATAAAAATATTGATTAAATGCATATGCCACATCTTGACTAACCTTAATAATTATTGAAGTGCATGATAATTATTTAATAATAATACATTAATAATTATTTTATGTGCCGGTAAAGCAATAAACAGCAGTATAATGAATATTTTTTTGTTATACATTGGTGGATTTCAGCTATCATTTATAAATTCATGGAACAATCACCAACGAATGACGCTCTTAGAGCATTGCCTACCGGCAGTACTTTCTGGACGAAATGACCTGCATTTGCGTGCCATATGGGAGAAAACTCCGAAAAATTCTCATCAGAAAATCAAGTGGTTAATATAAGGCATTTGCCCAATCTGTCAAATTCCTCATTAAATCATTATTTCTGGCAACTGTGATTTCATTATTCAAGCAAGTAAAATCATATCTGAATTCTGTTAAATACTGGGCCATGAATCACACATGAAATGTTTTGTTTCCCAGGCTAATATCTCAGAACGTAGGACATAAATGCTGTAACGTTTCGGCTTATATTAGGCATATAACGGCTTCAAGCAGAGGACCATTTTCAGATTCATCGGAACACTTTCATTTTTATTTACAAGTACAATATACATATATTTATACATATAAAAGTATAATCTCGGTTATTATACAAGGAAATTAAAAATTAAAATAAAATTTGATCCCATTTATTCACAAAGGAACTGTACTCACGATTAAAATCACACAAATCATGATTAAATCACAAGACGTCTCGTGATCACAAATCACGATCACGCCTCGTTAGTCGCTTTTTCTGGTGGGAGTTTTGCGGGTTTTCTTCCATTTGATAAGAAAATGCAATGTAGTTACCCCTAAAAGTCCTCAGGAAGGCACTGCCCTCCTTCTTCAGCATCACAGAGCCAAGTAAGACTTCTACCTACGTGTGCTCCTTTACAACAGAAGTTGCACCTCCTTTTCTCTCCTTCCATGAGACCACACATGCTATTGGACTTGGTCTAGATGTTGCTGTTTACTAAGTGAGATAAGAAACGACAATATTTTTAATAAAAATAAAACATTTTCAGAAATCAAATTAAAAAAAATATTTTTAATTCTAAGTTATGTGTTATTGTTGTGCCTAATTCTCAGTGACAGTGGACATCCCATGAGTAATCAACTCAGGGATGGAAGGAAATGGACATCTTCTGTCGTAATGGAGCACCCGTTAGTAGAAGTTTGACTTGGCTTCGTGTCGCTAAAGAAAGAGGTCAATGCATAGGTGGAACTACCCCGTATTTGCGTATCGTATGCGAGAAAACCCGAAACACCAGACGGTTAATCGTACAAGGTAGCCCGACTAACTAGACAAGAAGATAAACATCATAAAAGCCATTTAGTCTCCCCGTTTCTTAAATCTTTGTCTACAACACAGCAGCCAGTCGAATTGAACCTCAGCCCTAATGCTCCCCAGCGGCGAACGCTGCAACTCATTCTCGAGTCGGGCATACTAATTTATTATTTTAGATGTTATTTATTTCGCAAGTAATCAAAAAATTAATTTCGTCAAAAAACGTAATCTTAAAAGTACGTTATTTGCATTTAAAAATTAACTGCTTTACTTAAACTGCAAAGGGAAAAAAATAAATTCCCTAAACAGCCTTAATGAATGAATGGAAATGAGATCAGTAAAATTAATGAATATTCCAGTGATTCAAAATGTCCGCATCAAGAATTTGAACAAAAGTACAAAGAAACTAAATCCCCACAACTTTAGAGAAGATAATAGGTTTGAAATAAATTATGGAAGAATTTTTAATCATTAATTAAGATGGATGCTAAGAATCTGGGACGAAATTTGGATTTAAAATCCATTAAGGAAACAATCGTCTTTTGTCAAGAAAGTAATTTCATTAAAGTTGAAGACTCAATCTGTTCCGTGGTAAATTGAATAACTTAAAAATAAACAGCATTTATTTCATTAACAATTTTATTAAATGAATTGTAAAAAATCTGTCTTTAATTTGCTCCACAATGGAATAATGACTCTTGCAAAAAAAAAAAAAATACGTAATCTAAAATTTTCCAGTAATAATATTGATGAAACTGAATAAAAAAGGATAATTGCTTTTAATTTAAAATTATACGGAACCCTGCTGAATTTTATGAATTTAATTTTAAAACAAAATATTTCAATATATTTTACAAATGAAAGTAATGAAAAAAATATTTTTTAGATTTGTTTTTTAAATATTGGGGCCTGATGTTCGAGTGCCCAGCGCTCTGGAACTCTGTACCACAAGCTTCGGATTCGAGTCCTGGCGGTGTCATAGATGTTTGTAATGGTTCGGAATCGATTTTAAGCCGTAGGTCCCGGTCCAATACGGCTATTGAGCATTAAGTGTAGGGCTAACAACCCTACTCCATAAAAAACATCTCATGTTTAGGAATCAGCTTGTTGGCAGACGGCCTTAGCCCACCCTGGGGGCTGTTGAGCCACTAAAAAGAAGAAAGTTTTTAGATATTGCTTTTTGTTTTATTGAATTTATATTATTTTTCTTGAGAGTGTTATCATAAATTTAGTAAATAAAATACTTGCGGTCATTGACCCCTCCATTAGCTCCAATGGCCTGATAGTCAATTGGCTAGCGTTCTGGCCTTTGATATTACGGACTTCAGATTCGAATCTTACCAGTGGTATGGATGTTTGTGAGTGGTTCAGAATCCATGTTAAACAGTAGTAGTAATCTATGTTAGTAGGTCCCGTTATAGTTAGCTTAAAGTGTGCGAGAAATGATCATAGAGCGACAAACCAAAACTCCATTATCTCCAAAGTAGTGATGATATATTTTCCAAATTTGAATTGGAATCTCCTAGTTACGTTAACTTAGGGAGCTCGTCTCGAAGCTTCACAATCAAACCTAATTGAAAGATCCTCTATCGGCGAGGATGAACAATATATATATCTACTTTCCGTTGTATTGGAAAGTCAAGAGAAGATAGTGTGAACCCAATACATGCATAAGTGTGGATGTTTGTTTCAGATGTTGTTTAAATCCTGTTGTTTGGTGCATAAAGTTCCAAATGTTGTTTCAGTCAGGTTTTTTGGTGCGTAAAATCCCAAAAGTTGTTTCAATCATTTGGTTTGGCACATAATGGGGGTCCAGTACATGCACAATGTTAGCCGTCTGAGGTACACATTTTGCATTGCTGTTCAAAAAGCTAATGGCCTGATGCTAAAACACTCGCCATTTAAAAACAATCATAAGTGTATTTTTTTTTTTAATTTCCTAATGTCAAACATTTTTGTCGCAGAATTTGTAAGCTGCACAACGCGACCTAAGGTGTGCAAGTGTTGTAAAACTGGTGTTACAGCACTTGCAGGCAAGCTGCAAGTTTTGTAAAACCGGTTTTTCACTTGTTCTCTCAGATAAGCTGTTACCACCGAAGTGTTAAGATCAACTCCCTATCCTGAAAATATTACCTCTTGTAATTGCTAATTGTATGTAAATAAATGAATCTTCAAAAATATTTGAATTGATTAATAAAGATTTCTCGGACTAGAAAGCTACAATTAAGATACTAATTGAACCACAGAATGCAGGAAGCCAAGATAGTCGTAGTAATACTTATTTATCAATACTGACTTTACTTAATTTCTTCTTCTTATTATTATTATTATAGCCTTTAAATTAATTGACTTTGGGTGTTTTATTTCCTTCAAATTGAGCAATAGTGGACCCATTTTAAGAATCTTTACAGTGTGTCTACTATGAAGACTAATCTGCGGACATTGCGATTTAGGAAGCTTTCCATTAAACTATTTGTTTATTTATTTATTGATAGAGAGACCTTTAAAAAAGTCAAAGGATTTTTGTTTTTCAATTTATTTTGGAATCTATACAGGCTGGATTTTCAATTAATAGGAAATATTTTCGATTGAATAGGCGGGTGCGACCTTTGGTATTTCGAACTAAAGAGAACTTTATTATGCACTCATCAAGTGAAGTAGAAACGAAAGCTTTTTGTCTTAACCAGCAGCCTGCATTATAGAAAATGGCAACCTAGAGAATTTTATCACAATCTGCTGTGATAAAGAATGGATGAAAAGTAGAGGGTTCTCCATTTTAATACTTGGTTACACTCAATTTGCCACACATTTATTGCTCTAGAGACAGATCATTTCAGGTTAGAATACCTGGTATTTTAAAAAAAGAACAATACCAATCGGATTTTTTCAGTATGAATTTTTTAAAAATGTGATTATTGTTGTTGTTGTTATCATATCCGTCATAATATTGTTACGTTGTCATGGAAGGAGGGAAGGAAGGCGGCAGCTTCTGTTGTGATGGAGCACCCGTAGATAAAAGTCTGACTTGGTTCCTTGACGCTGAAGAAGGAGGGCAGTGTCTTCCGGGAGGACTGTTGTAGAGGAAACTACCCCGCATACCCCGCGTCGTATGGGAAAAAATCCAGAAAATTCTCACCAGATAGTCCGACTAACGAGGCAAGATGCTGAACATCACAAACGCCATCGAGTCTCCTCGTTTTTTGAAACAGTGTCTACAAAAAATGCTGCCAGTGGACTGAACCTCCGACCTATTGCTCACTATCGCCGCAGGTTGCCATTGTCGAGCAAGAATGGGGTAAAAATATTACATGATATAAAAAGTGATGTGTTTAAATCACTTCAAAATGCAAATTAATTTTTATACCTAAAGGGTAAAAACATCCTAATGACTTTTGATTATCCATGATTCATATACCGCATTTTAAAATAAATACTTTATTATCAGTTCTTTAACCATGTTTTTAAGGGATGGATATGTATCATTTTAATAAGGGATGGATATGTATCATTGTTCCTCAAAATGATATATATATGTCATGATAAAATATATTAATTATAAAAATATTATGGCCTCATATTACAATTTAGATTCAGAAAGCAGACATATAATTTATTGTTTAAAATAAAATAAATTAATTTTAAAATTGGCTTTGGTTTCCGCAACCTGTATGAAATTTAATATCACGAAAAATACATTTGTTTAAAAGCAACTTTAATGATAGTAGGAAATATAGAATTACTTCGTAAATAATGGAAAAAAACTAAAATATAAAATATCTTACGACAAAGTAATATCATAAAATTCTCGTATCTAAAAACCTATTTCAATTTTCTTTAAACTTACAATCTAATAAAAAGAAATAAATGTTTTCCTATTCCTCTGTTGTTGATTTAACCTTTATTCAAACCAGAATGGTGCATTTCATAAATTGTTTGGAGGCAAGAGTTTATTTAAATTGAATCTTGTTTATAAGAAAATTAAATTTCCTTTCGTATAATTAAATTTGATTTTCTGTAAAAACATCAACTTTTAGGAAACTTTAAATATATTAGATCATCATCAACAACTAAACAATAAACACTTTTTCAAATTCTTTTCAAGAGTACAAAACGTTAAATAGTGTTTCCTTTGATTCAGTAATTCATTTTTCAATATTCATTCATTCATTTTTTTTTTTTTATGAAATTGCCTCTTAGTGATTACTGTTTGTCTTCTCCAAATATTAAAATATGAATTGATAATAATCATTATTGACGCAGTAAATATGATTTCAATTTTTCCTTCTTATCCCACTTGGTAGACAGCAACATCTAGACCAAGTACAGTTTCTGTTGTGAAGGAGCACCAGTAGGTAGAAGTCTGACTTGGCTCCTTAATGCTGAAGAAAGAGGGTAGTGCCTTCCGGGAGAACTTTTAGGGGAGTCTACCCCGCATTTGCGTATTGCATGAAAGAAAACCAGGAAATCAGTTTCACCAGGCAATTGGTCTAACGAGGCATGATGGTAAACATCACAATTGCCATCGAGTCTCCTCGTTTTTTGAAACAGGGGTTACAGCAAAGCCGTCAATTGATTGAGCCTCCGCCTTAATGATCACCAGCGGCGAATGTTGCCACTGAGCCATGAGTCCAATTTTATGGAAACGCAATAGGGTTAAATTAGTTGAAATCATAAATCCAAAATTAATGGAGATTAGATGCACCATATGTGTAGAATTATACAAAGACCTAATCACTGGATGATAAAACAGTATCGAATTGTTTGATAGAAAGGCTTAACTATACAATTGGAATTTTTGAATTTTGTATTATTATTGATTTGTTGTTTAAGAAACTGATTGTTCGTGATATCACTTTATGGCTTGTGAAAAATGATTTTACGATGATTTTCATAATATTTATTATAAGTAAATCTGATTTCTGATCATATTTGAATGACGCTTAATAATATTGTAATTATCATACATATATTCTAGCTAAGTCAAGCTATATCAAATTGATACGAGTATAGCTAATTTAAAACAAATCGTCATTTCAAGTCAAGCGACTTCTCAACGTCGAACCATCCATTAATATAGGAGGGTAATGCCTCTATCTAGAGTAATAATAATAATAATAATAAAAAATAAAAAGCAGATTAACTGTTCGTTATCCATTTTCTTTAAAGCACACCACTTTAATTTAATTTACAAAAATATTATTTAAAATAAATATCGTAATAAACTCTCTGCCGCCATTTTTGCGCCGCTCCCTCTCTCCTCTTCCCAGAGTTCAGTTCGACAGATCGTGAGGGGCCGTGATTTATGGATAATATTTAAAGTTACTAAAATCTCTTAATTTTATTCTTTTAATAAAAACTTTTTGCAAAAATAATTATTTAAAATATATATATATATATATATATATATATATATATATATATATATACATATATTAAATTTATGTTTATTTTTTTTTGTAAAATTTACGATAAATACGTAAAAAATGTTGCCTGATATTAGGACTTACTTTGCTCGTCTTAATAATTCATATAGGAAATAAAATTAAATAAATAAAAATAATAAATATATATGTGAAAATTTTTATTTAATTGTTTATAAAAGCTAATATTGTTTTGTATAATTATACAAATTCGCCATTTTTTAGTAGTTTTTTTTTCTTTAATAAATCTGTTTTTCAAATTTACAGTTACATTATCATTTTATTCAATCGTTGGCATTATTATTTTATTCCCTTGAAAAATATGATAATCTTTTTCAAAAGGTGATTAAACCTCAAGAATTTTTTTCCTAAATGCAAATTCTTCAAAATTATTTTGGAGCATTTTTGAACATTTTCTTTTTCAAAGATATTTTGAATCAGAAAATGTTCAAAAAAATCGAAAAAGTTTTCATCTAATTTCTTTTGCATCTAGCAGATGCTTTTTCTAAAAAGATCTCTTTGTGATCTCATGGAGACATAATTAATTTTATTTTCTAGCTTCCTTTCTTCTGATGATGCATAATATTTTATTTTCTTTCTGATATTTTCGGTAATTTATGAAAATTTCATCAAAATATGAGAGATCATTTTATTCTTTCCATGCATCCCTCTCTATAATTTAAATTTTTAATGTACAGCTTCCAATTTTTTATTTTCAAAATTTCATTTGTGTGGATTCCGCCGGTTTCATATTAGATCCATCCTATCTTTTTCATCAAATATACTGTTGTACAAAAATACTGTTGGGAAAAGTGAAAGCTAAAAATTAATTTTTTTTAATTATACTTTCTTTCACAAATTCAATTTTCTAAAGAAAAATGAAACTAATTCTTAAAATAATTAAGGTGCTGGAATTAGAATCATGACTTTATATTATGCAGATTTTATAAAAATGCAATACACTCAAGAGCCAAAACATTATGACCACCACTACATTTTGCAATGAACTCGCCTGGATGACGTGGAAGGCACGTGATCAGGTGGAAGTGGTATTTAACTGCTGCTGGAGAGTCTGAAGAATCATTCTTTCACTTACTTCTGTGAGTGATGGGAAGGCTGCGGATCTAAGCGACTTTGATAGAGGGCAGATTGTAATGGCTCGAAGGCTCGGAACAAGTATTTCCGAAACTGCACGACTCGTGGGTTGTTCGCGATCTACAGTTGTTAGTGCTTATGCAAAGTGGATATATGACGGTGAAACCAGCAGTAGACGACATGGTGTTGGACGTCCACACGCCATCAAAGAAAAAGGTCGTCGGAGACTGTCTCGCATGGTGAAGCAAACGGGAGCCAGACAGTGGCTCAGCTGATAGCCCAATACAATGCAGGGTCAAGTAGAATAGTATCGGAGCACACTGTTCAGCGGACACTGTTGGATGTGGGGCTACGCAGCAAACGACCCACTCGTATGCCTTTGCTGACCAAGCGTCATCGCCAACTGCGTCTGCTCTGGGCCCGGGAACATCGTGACTGGTCCATGGATGAGTGGGAGAGAGTTGGCTGGTCAGATGAATCACTGTTTGTCATTCATCATGCCGATGGCCGTGTCAGGATACTCCGTCTTCCAGACGAACATTTGCTCCCTCAATGTACAGAAGGTCATACATAGGCCGGTGGTGGCGGTATTATGCTTTGGGGGCCGTCTCTGGGACCCGTGGTTGTGGTAGAGCAGACCATGAATGCTACAGGGTATCTGAACGTCATTGCAGACCAGTTGCACCCTTACATGGCCTCAGTTTTTCCAGCTGGAAATGGAATGTTCCAACAGGACAACGCTCCTTGTCACAAGGCTAAAATTGTGTTGGAGTGGTTTCAGGAACATGATGCTGAATTTCAGTTAATGTCTTGGCCGCCTAACTCACCGGATCTCAATCCGATAGAACACATTTGGGATGTCCTGGGACGGCAGCTCAGAGTTCAAAGACCACCAATTCGCAATAACTCGGATTTGCGTGACCGTTGCTTAAACATCTGGTACAATCTGTCTCCTGCCATCTACCAAGGACTTGAGGCATCCATGCCAAGGCGGGTTGAAGCTGTGTTGTGCGCCAAAGGTGGGCCAACTCGTTATTGACAGGTGGTCATAATGTTTTGGCTCTTGAGTGTATATTATGCTGTTATTTATTAACATGTTTTGAAAATATAGCGTGTAAGCATTATATTGAGTCATAAAATATCCTTAATTTGTGTAGAACTTAATCATATTATTGAGAAATTGGATTTTGCATGCATAGATATGTATGACATATTGTAGTTCAGATAAATTCTCACGATCTTCAGATCAGTCCAATTGTTTTGGACTTTGTGACCGATAATTTGGTTGCTTTTTTATAAACGATATATAGCAGCAGTACAATACTTGGTAGACGAGGTATGATTCTCAAAATGTCAATTATCCAGTAACGTTTAAAATTAAAAATCAGTATATATCTTTAATCTCAGAAGTTTTCTGTCATAATGTTTTTTTTTTCTTATATTAATACATTTAAAATTTTTTGACTTTTTTCTAATTAATGATGTTCGATGTAACTGTAATGATAGTGTGATAACAAGTTTGATGGCTGTTTGTTTGCTAAAATCAAGCTTCATGACTGTTTGTTTGTTCAATCAAGCTTTATGACTGTTTGTTTGCTAGAATCAAGTTTGATGACTGTTTGTTTGCTAGAATCAAATTTGATGACTGTTTGTTTGCTAGATTCAAGTTTGATGACTGTTTGTTTGCTGAATCAAGCTTGATGACTGTTTGTTTGTTAGAATCAAGTTTGATGACTGTTTGTTTGCTGGATTCAAGTTTGATGACTGTTTGTTTGCTAGAATCAAGTTTGATGACTGTTTGTTTGCTGAATAAAGCTTGATGACTGTTTGTTTGCTAGAATCAAGTTTGATGACTGTCTGTTTGCTAGAATAAAGTTTGATGACTGTTTGTTTGCTAGAATCAAGTTTGATGACTGTTTGTTTACTGGATCAAGTTGGATAAGATAGAAGAAAACTATCCAAACTCTACAAATGGTGGAGTGAATATAACAATCCACATGCTTACATATATATATATATAAAACTATGAAATATTTAATTTTTAAAAAATAATTTTAATTTAATCAAATATTTTATGTGAATAATATAATAATTTTTGTTTCAATTTTTTAGCGTACAAAAAATATTCTCTTCTATATGTAGTTCTGCATTTTTCACAATAATTCGGTTTAAACAGTTTTCCCTTTGAGAACGAGGCTAATTTATCTCTTTTCAGTGACATGCGACTTTTACAGTCATATTATATCACATGAATAGATTTCTCGATTTTTGTGATTCCCTTTATTCTGGTGTGTCATTAAATAAACTTATTATTGTGTATTAATTTGTATAACATAAGACATTTTAATAACTGCCATTTTAAGATCTTTTGTAAAACATGCATATTAATTTATAATAATCAAAATCCATGTTTTTAAAGTATGAATCATGCTAGATATTTCTTTAGTCAGAAGAATTATGAAATTTAGTTACAGACGATTGGCGAAACAATTTTTTTCTTTGTTCTAACATATGCATTTTGACAATGACAGAATAATTCCAAAATTTATATTAATATAGTCTCTTTTTTTTTATCCTTCCAGTTCACACGAATTTTAAGCCTTGATTAATTCTATAATGAATTCTGTAGGATTTAAAACAGGATTATTTGGAAGGTCCCAAATATATTAACAATAAATGACTATTTCTACATATTAAAAATATCATAAGGTTTATTTAATTGGAAAATTAAAATTCTCTTGAGATATTTTTCCCCATTATACAGTCGAAAAAAGCATTCTTAATAAATTTTGTAATTATCATTAGATTTTTGCATAAGAGAACTAACTAATAGATAATTAACAAAATTAATTAACAATGTTAATTAGCCGCTAACTCGAAATTTTTGCATTGTCGAAACCGAGATTTTCAGCGCAATCGTTTCAATATACCATAAATGTTATATTCACCAATTTTTGTGTGAAAATTCCCATACATTTTAAAGTTGTGGAAAAGGGGCTATCTACAAAATTAAAATCATTTCATTCGTTAGCTGAATATTATGATACTATTTTTTTGTTATAATTACTGAGAAAAAAGGCAAGAATAATTTGTTTGATTTAATCTACAAAAGTTTGTAAACATTTTTTTTTTAAGTTTATCTGGTGCCATCTATTGGTAGATGCATGCAACTTAAATCTAAAAAAAAAAAATTAAATAATTAATTAAATTTAATTATTGAATTAATATTTGAAAAACTGTATTAACATTCAGTGTCATTCACTATAAGTTAAAAAAAATATACTTGAACTTGAGTGATGAATAAAAAGTATTTTATGTAACGGTTGAAAATTTGAACAGGATATATATATAGAAGAGTGTGAGCTAACAGAAGGAATTGAAAAAGGATTCTAATTAAAAATCAATTTGAATTCTTTCTTTTGTTTACAAATGTTTTTTGTTTAATAATAATAATTACACAATATCGCAATTATACAATTTAGATTCAATAAAATCGTTAATGACATCTTCTATGAGCGATGAATGATTATTTTTTTAGGCCACTGTAAAAAAAACATTTTTTTGTAGGCTTCTTAAATTTTTAAGTCAATGGAATTAAGTAGCTAGCAATGAAGATTGCTATTTGTCTTTCAACTTTACCAAATTAACTAATGAACTTTAATTCAAAGCAACTCTATTAGGTATTTGTTATTTAAATTCTTATGCTTAGACCAATATGGCGTAGGCAGTAAAAAAAGGCAGATTTTATTTTGCACTGGTTGTTTATTGCTAATTGATGAAAGTGAAAGTATTTTTCTTTTTTAGCATGACTGCGGTTTAATTAAAGCTTGTTTAAAATAAAAAAATATTAAGAATTTAAGAATTTTGACAAAACGATTTTTTTTTTTTTTTGAGAAAGGAATTAGATTTTTTAGAATAATTATTTAGCATTTTAATTCTTTCAATAAGATAATGATCAATTAAAATAAATTACATCCCAAAATTGTAAAAGCGGAATTAATAGACAATTAAATTGGATTAAAATGAAATAATTTGACAACGATTCAAATTTCATATAAATATTAATTGTCGTCTTTTTAATGATTTATTCTGATTTGAAATGAATTCATAAGTAATTCCCTTTTTAATAACTCATTATTTTAATAATGAACGCATATTTTTTATTATTTTTTAAATATTTTATGCGATTATTTTATAAATAGAATGTTCTTTTTGCAATAATGATGCAGTTATTTCATTTTTAATTCTGTCCAAATATTCTTAATAACGCTTATAATTTGTTCTTATGAAGTATATTGTTTGTTTTTATGATGTTGGACTTTTTCATTTAAAATTTTATTCTGTGTATTCATTTTTGTTTTTATTTTATTTTATATTTTATTTACAATCTAAGTTTTTATTTATTTAACGTTTATTTAATATTCACTTTATATATTTTTTTTTCGTAATTCTGTTTTAAAGACTTTTCTTATCTTGCATAACCTATAAATTCGAAAATGAAAATTTTTTCGCCCAAATTTTAAATTCTTTGGTTATATGAGATAAAAAAAATCTAGTTCAATCAGATATTATAATAAGTTTTCCTCCAAATTTTTCTAAATTGAAATTTTTATATGTTTTATAAATAAAATCATATTTTTATAATTATTTTAATTAACATGCATGATTCCAAACCATGTCTAAAAATAGAAATTAAAATATAATATATTTAATTTTTTAATTAATATTAAGTAATTCAATTCAATATATTTAACATAAAAAAAAAATATATTTTTTTGTAAAGAGTAAATTTTTTATTTCATTTTAGGACAAAATACGCTTTCAATGCTATCATTGAAAAGAAACTTGTTTATTAACAAGATTAGCTTCTGAGGTAGCAGAAACTTTTTTCGAAGCTTAACATTCTTCATTAGTTTAAAAAAAAAAAAAAAAAAAGAATTAAGAAGTGAACTCTTTAGATCTCAAAGTTTTTGTTCTATGTTGTTAATGGCATAAGAGACCAAAATTGGTTCACTAAACTATTATATCAATTATAAGCTCATCAATGATCTCCATAGCAACTAAATGTCTTAATGGATATTTCACATCGACATTCAATGAAATCCTTTCAATAAAAATCGCATAATACAAAGAATGATTAAATTTTTCAAAAATTATTTATTTTTCTTGCAAAAAGATATCCATTAAAAAATATATTCGAATTCATTGAGACGAAAATTCGAAAATTCGAATTCATTGGTGAATGTTAGTTCTAATTCATAATGAAATCGAATATTTTTTTCTTCGAATAGCAAACGATACAATATTTTTATTATATGAAAAGCAATTAAAATAATGCCCATTAAGTTTTTTAAAGCTTTCAATTAAAACCTTTGAAAAATAAAATAATTTATTTTTAAATTTTATTGAATACATTTATTAATTTTTACTGAAATTAATGATATCCGTTGTAAAAATTTTACAAAACTTTAAAAAAACTATATAATGATATAATCGTTCAAGAAAAAAAAAGAATTTATGATTAGTAAGATAAATATTTTTCTTTCATGATTTATAAACATTTTAAAGTTGAATTTTGAAATTTTATAAATCATTAATATTGATTCGAATTTTGACTAATTTTAATAAACATAATATTTCATTTAGAACTGAACTGAACAATTTTTAAAGATTATTTTAATATTTTTTAAATGTAATTAAATGTATTTAATCATTTCCTAACATAAGGAAAACCAATTATATATTAAATCAAAGATTGATACATATTTGATTTAAAGAAAAAAATATCCCTGTAGCTTTAGTCAAAGTAAATGATTAATTATTTTAAGCATAAAATATACACATTAAAATTATTTGTGTTTTTGTAAAATTTTATTTATTAGTATTTTAGAAAGTTAAATTAGGATAATTTTCATTTAAAAAAAATATAGAATTATTTTTTTAAAATATAACAAATGTTATTAAATGAGAAAGTCTAGTTAAATGCATAAAAATTCAATTAAAAAGATTGAAAATTTAAATCAAACAAATTAGATTATTTATTTGTTAAGTTTTTTTCCGATCTCGCGCATGCACCACCGACGTTATCTCGTTTGTTCAAAAATTGATCTATAGTACAAAGTTTTTAAATTTATATTCGAATCCCTAATTGACGTTTATTTTAAATATCGTAAATGTTTTATAACAATTTAAAAAAAAATTATATCTTAAGGATTAACACTACTTGAAAGTCAATTGCATAAAAATATTAATATGTTATAATTCCTTTTTTTTTTTTTCGTAACGGTATTTAATATTTAATGTCATAAAAATATTGCAAAAAGTTTGATTAAAATCATGTTTTTATTTTTCGAAAAAAAAAAATCTTCTATTAACTGGCGCAAAATTAAAACGTTATATAAATTAGAACACGAAATATCGTTCTTTTTGGTTTCCGTAAAGGAAAAACTTCGAGATAGCGATTAATTAACTATGTTAATCAATTTTGTTAAACACTCACATTGCACTATTAGTTAGTTCATTTTGAGCTATTTCTAACGATATCACTTATATAAATATCTATAAAGCATTCTACAAAGTATACGCATATCTACAAATTAATTAAAGATGTCCAATTGTTCTTTTTGATTGACTGTACAAAGGAAAACTATTCCAAAGTATTTTTTTCGCAAAATACCTTATTAAAATATTTTCGTTTCTCACAACTTAATCAATTTGGGAAGAAAAACTGATTGTAACATTCTGTATCTTCTAACGAAAAATAGAATTTTGGTTTATTTCTCTTATTATTGATAATGGTTTCATTCAGAACCACTTATTAAATAAAAAATAAAATGATCAAAAGCGATGAAATTACGTTTTTTCCCAAAGAATAAGAATAGTAATTAATCTAACTCTAACGTCTTCATTTGCATTGAAAAATTAACACTTCTTATGTTTTTTTCTATAATTTTATTTTTTAAAATAGGGGAAGCAGATCTCTTGGTTTTCCTTTAGAAGCAGAAAAATTATCTAAACATACAAATTTTATTTAAAGAAAAAAACCCCTTTTCTTCCTTTTAAAATGAGGAAGTTCTCCGTAATCAGTCAAAATGATCTTTTCGTATTTCATATCAAAATATTTCTAATTAATAGTATTTCTTAATTGGTTTTACATAAATTTTATCAAACTAATTTTATTTACTTTGATATATATTCTTCTGAAGAAAAGTCTTCAGGCGTTATCAACAGGAATACCCAGATGTTCCAGATATTTCCGATAAAAGTGTTGTTACTGGTTCTAGATTTGTGACCGGCAAAGGCACAACTGCATCAAACTGGACTCTTACGTTCTTACTGAATATTCTCCCTGTTGTTTGTGGGCCTTAGGCAACAAATTTCCTATAAACATTAAGTAAATAAACTTAATATGACTTAATGTTCTTTAAATATATTTTCTAAAAGTATTGGAAAGCATGTAGTGCAATGATTTAATGGTGGTATATATGAACTAACGATAGCTTTTTATAGACAAAAATATTTTTGCACGTTAAATGGTTTTCTTTCCTTTTTACAAAATAATCTCCATTGTAATTAATAGATTGAAAAGGGAATAGTTTTATTCTGTTAAATTGAGAAATAATTTATTGTAATGTATCAGGTTTTTATGAACGAAGGAAAGGCAAGAAATAAAGAAAAAAATCTATAACTATCTAACAAATTAGAAATTTCTATTAAAATATAAATCTTTATTTGAAACCTGGAAATTTTTTTCCTGGTATAAAATAATTTGTTAAATTTAAATAAAATATGCACATTTTTAACGTTGAAAAATATCCAGCATTTCGATGACGTATATTTCATTCAATTTAAAATAAATAGTTTTGAGAAATAAAATTGTTAAAGCCTACACAAACATAAGGTAGACATTTTTTTTATCGTCAATAAAACTGGTGCGTATATATATGTATATTATCTATCAAAAATATTTTTCAAATTACACTTTTGAAATTTCATTTTTAATGAATATCTTGAAATATAATTTTAAACTTTAAAATATTTATCCTAACAAATTATATTTTTCAATTTAATATTGTTTCACAATATTATGTTGGAAAGAATTTTATAGTACAGATATTTATAAATATTACAATTAAATAAATATAAAATATTTAAAAAAATTTTTTTCAGAAATTTGGAAAAGTGGTCTTTATGATTTGCTGTAATAATTTAAATAAAAATAAATTTGCATAAAAGTTAAAATTTCACTGCAACTCTTTTTTGGTTTTCTTTGTTTTTTAAATCTGAAAACTTCCTTATAGCAGCCAGAAAATGCTATACGATAAATGTAGCTAACTACCATTCCCTAAACCCAAAATTATAAATTAAAAAAAATGTAGATAAAAACAGTTAACTTTTTTAATGTAACGTAATAAAATATTATTTAGATCTTCTGTAAAAATCGTGATATTTTAATTTGATTCACATTTTTCATTATCTGCTTTTATCATAATTCCCCATCCCATTCACTCTTTGCCCTTGCATTTGACTTGAAAACACTTATTTCTTCGATTTTTCTACAAACTGATTTAACTCTTAAACTAATATTTGCTTAAGACTTTCTACTTTAAACATTTGATCAATGACAATCAATATCACCATTGATTAGCGTGAAAAAGAATAAATATTTGAATCCATTAGCTGCCGAAACTGGTCTCACTTCTTTCAGAAACGAGGAGTTGGTGAGTTTGAAGATGGACTTGATAGCAAATTTAAGATGCAGTGTGTCCCAAAATTGAGTATACACTTAGAAATCTTGAAGTATTTTATGAATAACAAATTATTTTTTATTTCGAAATAAGCGAATTTTATAGTGTCGATAATCTTTTTGGTCTGTCTCTCCCACTATGTGGGCAAAAAGTTTAGTTTCTTCCTTTCTTTTTTTTTTCATAAAAGTTACGGATATGAAACTTTGCCAAAAAACGATGTCACAAAAATTGATTATACACATAACGAATTTGTAAGTTTCTTATCACTTTTATTTAATATAACAGTAATATTACAATAGAGCATGAAGAATATAAACTTAATAATAGTTTTTCATGAACTTAATAATAGTTTTTCATGAACTTAATAATTGTTTTTCCAACTTAAAATATCGTATTGAGCTATAAAAGGGAAACTTTTAAAAAGGAACTTTGTTTAGTAAGAATGGTGTATCTTGACATTTTAAAGAATAATTTGCAGAAAAGTGCGGCCATAGTAGACTTGGGTCAAACTTCTGTCTTCAAGCAAGACAATGACTGGAAACATACGGTGACAAATAGTCAGGTTGTAAGTTGTATTTGTTGTACCACTGCAAGCAGCAAACAACATACCCAGACCTAAATGTCACAGAAAATTTTTGGGCTCAGTTGACAAATCTGTCCATGAACATAATTTGACGAGTAAAGAGGATTTAAAAAGATCTTAAGAGAAGAGTTGGCAAAAATTTCAGTTGAAAAAAAAAAGAGCCAGTGAAATCTATATTTAAAAGATTACGAGTTGGGATCCAGGCAAAAAAAGCTAAATAATAATTTAGTATTTTTATGGAAATTAATAAAGGTATATTCTCAATTTTGAGGTGTATTTTTTTTCTCTAAATGTCATATTTAGTCCTTTTTTTCAGAAAAGAAATTCAATTTCATAATTCATTTCTTTACACATTGGAAGAGGAGGACAAATAATATCAACAGTAAGAAACACGATTTTCGAATATCAAAATTTAGCTCGTTAGGTAAAACATACGTTATATATTTAAATGTATAATCAATTTTGAGCCTTATTGCATTCAAAAACGTTTTGTATTGACAATCAGATTGCCACATGGTTTTTCTGAATTTTCTAATGTAGCAAATGTTACTTAACAAGCATATATAACTTTGAAAGTTTTCCCGGAAGACAAAAATTTTCTTATTCTCTGTCCCCGAGATTATTTTAGTTATATTATGAAGATTATGATTACCGATCCAAAAAAATAAATTGGCGAAAACTTTATTAAAAGTTTCATCAATGAAAAGTCAGCATAATTGGATCGGACCAGGATAAAAAGAAGGTGAAGTATTCTTTCTAAAAACTGATTTCTTTTGCTGATCTTCTTGCATCAAGATAAAGAGAAAATGTTTTTAAAACCTGCCACTCACTCACCATTTACTCTGGTAGCACTCGATAAAACTTGATAAAACCAATTTGCCATTTGATACTTTCTTTCTAATAAAAGATTTATCTTTGATATATATTTCTACGTATCATTTGCTTTCCTTTCAAAAAGCAAGCATTTTTTTTATGAGAGGGGTTATAAAAAAGAATTTATTTCCATTTTTATTAGTTATTGCTATCCTAAAGAAGAAAATAAAAGTAAAACAAGTTCGGTTTCTATCTTAATTTATCTTACTTTTTACGTGTCCGATGAATAAAAATACACTCGATCGGAAACCAATATATTTTAAAAGCTCTCATGCGAAAGAATTAGATAGAATATTCAAACCTTTCAGAGCATCATCGAAATTGCAATTTTGATAAATTTCTTCCTTTTTCGGTGATTGGTAAAATTTAACGGAAATCGATGTTTGGGGACAGGTTTTCAATGCACAGGAGATTGTGATTTATTCGGTTCGATAAAAATTAATCAAAAAGAAGTTAGTGGATCCATTTTTTAGTTCAGTAAAGGGTTGTGTAGATGCATTTAAGTGTTTGGTTTGATACCGAAGGACAAGGGATTCCTGATTTATGGAGTTTCTTTTCTGTTTCAATTAGGATACAAGTTTCTTTTTGAATAAAATAAAAAAAAAGTATAATTGAAATAAACTGAAACATATTGTTGACAATATTACATTGAAATGTAATTATGGTTGAGTATAAATATTTTATATATGCCTATGTTCACGAACATTTATTCACACAATTTAAAAAAATTAAAAATTTTATGGAAAGCAATATTTTATGTTCTGTATGATGAAGATTTTCATGATTTATTTTTATGATGATTTTCAATCATTGATGGTCTCAACGATATGAACATTTATTTGCAATAATTAAAAAACACATTAAAATTTTTATAAAAGTAATTTTTTATGTTACACATTTTAATAAGTAAATTGAATTTTTGAATAATTTGTAAAACAATCTACACCTTCAAAAAAAAACTAAAATCCATTTAAAAGCTAAATCTATGCTTATTTATTAACAAAATATTTTAATATAAATATTTAGTTTTTAACTTGTACTTCAACGACTTGTTACTTGTATTACATGATGATTTTCAATTCTTGATGGTCTGAACAGTCTATTTTATTTAAAATAATTTTAAAAACATTTATTCAAAATAATTAAGAAAAAAAATTAAATTAAAAATTTTATGGAAAACAATTTTTTTGTTATACTTTTTAATAAATAAATTGATTTTTGTAAATAACTTGTTAAATTGCCTACACAAAATATTTAGTTTTTAACTTGCAGTTCAATGACTTGTTCTTTTGTTGTATGATCATTTTCAATCATTGATGGTCTCAACGCTATGCCTATTTTCGTGAACATTAATTAAAAAATTACATTAGCAATTTTAGGGAAATATTTTTTGATGTTATACATTTTAATAAGTAAAATTTTTTAATGATTTGTTAAATACTTTATACAAAATATTTAATTTTTAACTAGTAGATTAATGATTTGTAACTTGCGTTGTATGATGATTTTTGTCAGCGATTTGTCTATTTTCATGAACATTTACGCACAATAATTACAAAAAAAGTCATTAAAATATATATGCCTATTTTCAAAATGCGATATATGCCTATTTTCGATATGCTATATATGCCTATTTTCGAAATTTCGATATGCTTATTTTCGTTAATATTAATTCACAATAATTAAAACAAATAAAAATTTTATGAAAACCAATTTTTTGAATGCATTTTAATGAGAAAATTGATTTTTTTAAACGATCTGTTAAATAGTTTATAAAAAACATTTAATTTTTAACTTGTTGTTCAATGACTTGTAACTTGTGTTGTATGATGATTTTCAATCATTGATAGTATCAACGATTTGCCTATTTTAGTGTGTGCATTTATTCATCATAATTAAAAAATACATTAAAAATTTTTAGGAAACAATTTTTTAACAATTTTAATAAATAAATTGTTTTTTGTAATGATTTGTTAAATTGTCTACACAAAAATGTTCAGTTATTAACTTGCAGTTCAATGACTTCTAACTTGTGTTTTATGAGGATTTTCAATCATTGATGGCCTCAATGATATGCCTATTTTTGTGAACACTAATTCACAATAAATAAAAAATACCTTAAAATTTTTATAAAAAGTAATTTTTCATGTTATACATTTAATAAGTAAATAGATTTTTTTAATAATTTGTTGAATAGTCTACACAAAATATTTTAATTTTTAACTAGTAGTTCAATGACTAATTACTCGAGTTATATAATCATTTTCAATCCTGATAATAATAGGCACATGATTGATGATCTCAACCATGTGCCTATTTTCGTGAACAATTATTCATCATAATTAAAATTTTTATAAAAAGTAATTTTTATTATTATAAATTTTAATAAGTAAACTTTTTTTTTAACTATTTATTAAATAGTCTACTCAAAATATTTAGTTTTTAACTTGTAGTTCAATAACTTTTAACTTGTGTTGTATTTTATATTTCAGTCAATGATGGTCTCAACGATATGCCTATTTTCGTGAACGTTTATTTACAATAATTTAAAAAATACAATTAAAATTTTACGGAAAAAATTCTTATGTGTATAGTTAAAAGCAATATGCATAAACCCTTAAAATAAATTTGATAAATTTTATCCATAAAAGGTTGAATATTTTTCCATATGTATATATATATATATATATTCCTTGTACATATATTTTTATATACAAACAATGTATATATATATATATACATTGGATAAAATATTCGTCACTAGAAGTGCAAATATAAAACTGTAAAATTTTAAAACTATTTCCGATTTTCTGGAAAAAATATAACTTTCAGCTTTTATTTTGAAATACCTATTTGATAATTTATTATGCCACAAAAATACTGTTTCAAGTTTCCTAAATGTATTCTTCTATTTTGATTAAAAACCGCAAAACTAAACTAAAAATATTTACAAAATGTTAAGAATTAAAAAAAAAAAACATTGCAGAAACAAAAAAGAAAAGAAAAAGAAACGTTTATTTTCTAGACGCTAAGTATTTTAAATAATAGAAATGAACAAAACATTCTGTTGGAATGATTATCAACACATAACATAAAAATCCGTTAATGAAAATAAGCAGCTGTACCTATAAACACAAAAACATGGAAAGAAGATTACACCTATTTGTTAATTAGGAATTAAAAATGTTTTTTGTCCATTATTTTCAAAGGCATTCCTTACACAGAACTCACATTCTTTCTTACTAAATACAAAGAGGAAGAGAAGAACGGAACGAAATCTCTAGAAATCCAAAAAAAAAAAAAAAAAAAAAAAACCGTACACGTATAGAAGTTGAAAAAAAAAATCCATTTTTTATACTACTCTTTTCTTTCGTTTTAATTAAGATCATTCTTTAGAGTACGCTTTTTTTGTGTGTAATTCGTAATTAACATATCTTCCAAGCCGGAGAAAGAATTAAAAAAAAAAAGATTTTCCGTTCAAGTTGATCAAAGTGGTTTTTCATAAAATTTTACTGCTCTTTTTTTCCAAATGGTTGATTTCAACTCATATATTATTTTCAAAGTCATAATTAAATGCCGAGATGCTTTATTTTAATCTTCTCGAATTTTTATTCTAGCTTTTAATCCTCCATTTGTTATCAGTTTAGGAAAATTGTACTAATGAGATATTCGGTCAAACGACTTGGTCGTCAAGTAATAATCTTCAGCAACCCGAGGTTTTTTTTTTTTTTTTTTGCCTCATATTGTAGAAGTAAAATTACTATGTATAGATCGGCAAAAAAAAGTTAATAAGTTGTAAGTGGTTTAATTTGTAAAAAATAAATAGATGGGATATATGAACGCTTACAATTTTTTTTTTTTTTTTCAATTTTTTCAATTTTAGCTGTTTATGCTAAATTAAATTAACTTTATACTAAATGCATGAAAAATTTATCAATTAATTACATCTTTCTTATAAGTGTACTTATATTTTATTAAGAATTTATTATACTTCTATCTATTCAATGAAAAAAATCTTGATAATTTTTTTTTGAAGCAAATGGTAAGAATTATTCTAGACTTTCTTTTTGTTAAAAATTTCTTATATAAACTTGTAGTTTAATTACTTGTGTTGTAAGATCATTTTCAATAATTGCTGATCTAAACGATGTAAAATTGTCTCTTATTCTCTCAGATATAAAATTTTCTATTGTTGTGAATTGTCTAATATTTATATTATTTTAAACTAGATAATAATTTCAAAGATACAGTTTTGCTTATTCTTCCATAAGAAATATTTGGAATTGTAAAATTTTATTATTATAAAAACTAAAAAGATTGCGATATAATTGTGTATGAACATGTGATATATTTTTAAAAACTTTTTTTGTTATTGTTATTTTTTAAAATCATTTAGATGAACAAATATTAATTTGTACTGTACAATCAACAATTACGTGAGAAATATGTATACGATTTATCTCAATATTAACATGTTATCTTTTTTAAAAATATCACTTTATCTAATTTGTATAACATTAAATGTGCATTGATCAAAACATCTTCATGCAGAATTGACTCACATGATACTGAGATCTCCAGGCGAGTGAAATAGAACAATACACAAAATGATTCACTTAAATTTGATTACGACAAGTTGAAAATAAAAAGGTTTTGTTTCTGTTGGTGTATCTTATTGAAACTAACCCAGGGTTAAGATGAAGTATATGCATCCAATTTTGTTTTTACACGAATTAGTTTTGCACGATTTTTATTTAACAAGAGTTAGAAAATTATTTAATTTCTTTTTACACGATTTATTTCGATTTATTACTGTCGACTCAAATTCTAACAAGAAAATTTTACTTTAATTTTATTTTTATAAATATTATATTTATCGTATTATTTTTGCTGAGCTTTTAGGGATAAAAACCAATTTTCGCTTTACCATAGAGATGTAAACTATTTTTGCAAGTATTCGTTGGTATCTCATCTATTGTGCGTATAAAAATTTATATGTATAAATATTTACAAAATAACTGATATATTTATACAATAAAAATATAAAATATTATTGCATAATAAACACACGCATATATATATATATATATATATATATATATATAATTTATGCTAAAAACAATAAACTTATAATTTAGAATAACATGTATTTTGAATTAAAATATCTCAGGGTATACAGGCCTGCTACAATGTGCAACTATTGGGTACCACATTATCGAGCGAGTATTCTTTTCTAGGCACTTAGAATCTGCTCTCCTAGTCCTCGAGTCCAATATAAGGGCTTTCTAGCTTGCAGACTTATCGTGTCCATTCCCGGCATAGTCACAGAAGCTTTAAATTTGACTTTCCTAATTCGGAAATACAGTGGTTTATTTACCTGATCAATCTTATCCGAAAATAAAATTGGCTATTTAATGAAACTATATATTCCGTCAATAAGACTATAAGGTTTTAAAAATATTTCCAATTTTCCAGAAGTTTACAATTTCCAGCTTTTATTTACACAATTATCTTATTTTATAACAAAAATCACAATTTGAAAATTATTAATTGTGTTCTTCTAGTTTACTTAAAATCAGCAAATAAGCAAGCTAAACTAAAATATTTATAACATCTTAAGATTAAAAAAAAATCATTACTGTAAAAAAATTTTTTCATTCTTTTTTGCTAGAATTTAAATATTTTAAATAATAGAGATGAACCAAAATATTCTGTAACTCTAAACGACCAAACGAAACATAACATATAAAAATCCGTTAATGAAAATAACAGCTAAACTTATAAACATAAAAACATGCAAAGAAGATTACACCTATTACTTAGTTAAGAATTAAAAAAAAAAGGATTTTTTTATTCATTGTTTTCAAAGGCATTTCATACACAGGCCTAACATTCTTTCTTCCTAAATACGAAGAAGAAAAACTAGAACAGAACGAAATCTTTTCAGAAATGCACACACAAAAACCCCCACTTATACGTAAAATAACTAGAAGCTGAAAAAAATCCCTTTTTTTTACTCCACTTTTCTTTCGTTTTAATTAAGATCATTCTTAGGTGTATGCTTTTTTGTGTGTAATTCGTAATTAACATATTCCCAAGCTGGAGAAAGAATTAAAAAAAAATTTTCCGTTCAAGTTGATCGAAGTGATTTTTCGTAAAATTGCATTGCTCTTTTTCGAAATGGTTGATTTCGACTCGTATCTTATTTTCAAAGTCATAATTAAATGCCGAGATGTTTTATTTTAATCTTCTGAATTTTTATTCTAGCTTTTTAATTTACCATTCGTTATCAGTTTAAGAAAATTGTACTAATGAGATATTTGGTCAAACGATTTGGTCGTCAAGTAATAATCTTCATTAACCCAATTTTTTCCCTCGTATTTCAGAAGTGATTTTACTATTTATAGATCGAACAAAAAACTGGGAATGCAAAAAAGTACGCTTCAGGAATTAAAATATAAATATTTCAGGAAAATAAAACACGCTTCAGGAATACAAAAAAAAGCATACATGCAAAATAAATAGAAGTTGAAAATAATCCTTTTTTATACTTCTCTCTTCTTTCGTTTTAATTAAGATCATTCTTTAGAGTACTTTTTTGTGTGTAATTCGTAATTAACATATTTTACAAGCTTGGGAAAAAATTTAAAAAACAAGATTTTCCGTTCAAGTTGATCAAAGTGGTTATACGTAAAACTTGTACTGCTCTTTTTTTCCAAATGGTTGATTTCGACTCATATCTTATTTTCAAAGTCATAATTAAATGTCAAGATGTTTTATTTTAATCTTCTCGAATTTTTATTCTAGCTTTTTAATGTTCCCTTCGTTATCGGTTTAGCAAAATTGTACTAATGAGATATTCGGTCAAACGAGTTGGTCGTCAAGTAATAATCTTCAGTAACCCGAGGTTTTTTTTTTTGCCCCGTATTTTAGAAATGATTTTACTATTTATAGATCGACGAGTATCGAAAATTACTTCTTTCTTATAAGTATATTATATATTTTTATTGTGAATTTTTACTTTTATCTTTTCAATCAAAAATTTTGAAAACCAGGAATAATGAAACCAGCAATAATAAAATAACCAGCTGTAATGAAATATTTTAAACATGCTGTTGTTTAAATTTTCTGTTATAAACTGATATAAACTTTTACTTTAATTACTTTTGTTGTATGATGATTTTTAATAATTGACGATTTAAGCGATATAAAAAATTTTCTATTATTGCGAATAGTCTAATAATTCTATTACTTTTTAAACTAGTTAATAATTTCAAAGAGACAGTTGGCTTGTACCATAAGAAAAATTGCAATTGTAAATATGTGTTATTAAAATAAAAGTAAAAATGATGGGATGTAATTTTGTATGAATATATAATACAATGCAAAAACGGTTTCGTTTTGTTGATGAACAAATAGTAATTTGTAAAGAATGAGGGAAAAATAGTACTTAGATGAACTCAATATTAATTTTGAACAGTCAACTAATCACCACTTACATTATTATAAAAATTATTAAGGATAATTATAACTAGTATCTCAGTATTAAAAACGCGTTGCCGATTTTTAAAATGTCTTTTTACCTAATTTGTACAACACGAAATGTGTATTGATCAAAACGTCTGCACGCAGAATTAGCTTATATGATCCTGAGTACATGGCACATGACCTGAGATAGAACAATACAAAAAATGGTTCACTTAAATTTGATTACGATCGGCTTAAAAAGAAAAGTTTTTTCTATTGATGTACCTTTCAGATATTGAAACTAACCTAGGGTTAAGATGAATGTATACACCCAAATCAGTTTTTATACGATTTGGTTGAACACAAATTTGAAAAGTAGTTATTTTTCTTTTCACAAGGCTTATTTTTGATTTACACGATACCCAAATTTTAAGAAGAAAATTTTACTTTATTTTTACTTTTATAACTATTGTTTTTACTGAATTCTTAGGCATGAAAAAAATATTTCATTATTTTCAAAATATTCCTAGGGAACGTATATATCGCAAGAAAAACAGAATTAGGTGTATATATAAAGAAATGTACAAGAATAAACTTTTACAAACAAACTAATAAATTTTAACCATAAAATTTTGTCTTTTTGAGCTATCTCATCATCTACATAAATAAATAATAAACTCATGTTTATGAAAATTGCAACACCATGAAGGAATCGTCATAATTGAATGATATTTAATATACAGTGGAGTGGTAATGGTACAAATAAATGATTAAATATTCAAAGCAAACAAACAATAACAAGAGATAGCAATCTGTATTTTGTGTAGCCACCACGCGCCGCAATAAGTGCTGCTACACGACGTGGCATGGAGTCAAACAAATTTTGAATGTCTGCCTGAGGAAGAGCATTCCATATTGTTTGTATGCGCACCCAAAGTTCGTCTGCAGAAGCAATAGGGAGGAGGATCACGAGTGAGAAGCCGACCAACGAAATCTCACACATTTTCAATCGGCGACTTATCCGGGGAATACGCAGGCCAAGGAAGAAGCTGTACCTGCCGCGTTGCAAAGAAGGATTGAACAATCCAAACGATATGAGGGCGGGCATTGTCCTGTTGAAATACAGCGCCGGGAAAGCTTTGAAGGAAGGGAACAGCTTGGGGCTGTAGAACTTCACTGATGTACCGGTTGCTGTTCAGATTACCCACAATTCTTAGCAATTGAGATCGTCCATGATATGCTATGGCAGACAATAACTCCGGGTGTTCGTAAACTGTGGCGTTCGGTAATGCACTCCGGAAGGTGGCGTTCACCAGCATAGCGTCTGACCCGAATGCAGCCATCATGGTACCACAAATTAAAGCGGGATTCGTCAGAAAACACGACATGCTGCCAATCAGCACGCCAGTCTCTATGCTGAGCGGCCCATTGTAGCCACAGGTGGCGATGGTTTAGCGTGAGAGGGATCCTGTATAAAGGAGTCCTTGTGCGCAGTCCACGCTGCAGCAGACGTCTGCGAATTGATGAAGCACACAATGAAACACCTGTAGCTATTGACCACTGTGCTGCCAATTGTCTAGAGGAAGCTGTACGGTCCGTCAGCGCCATGTGGACCAGGTGTCTACCATCGCGAGCTGACGTCACATTTCGGGGTCCACTCCCGGATTTCCGAGTTGTCCGACACTCGTCCGTCCACTGCTTCCAAAGACGCATCACTGTGCTATTACGCTGCACACGAGCGGCTACTGCAAGATAAGACAATCCAGCTTCACGAAGGCCGATGATTCTTCCCCGTTCAAACTCCGTAGATTGTTCAAATCTCGCTCTCTTTCGTCGAAGAGGCATAAGTAACGATTGAGCTACAGCCGTCTATTTATTCGGATCCATCCGCCGTTCAGAGGGCTCTGCTCAGCATACGCATGCGCTACGGATTTGAAATTCTAATTATTTGCATATCATGCGCTAATTTGCATTTCCTGAAAATTTCAGCTCACCCCGTAAGTCCTTCATGGTGTTGCAATTTTCACAAACATGAGTTTATTAATTGAAATTTATGCTAAAGGCAATAAATTGTTATTTTTGAATAAAATATATTTTTGAATTAAAATATTCACCACTAGTATGGCAGACATAAAGTAGCATCGGTGTTACTCAGAATATAATGCAGGCTTGCTACAGTGTATGCGTATCGGAGTACCACATTTTTTGAGCGAGCATACCCCTCTAGATACTTATCATTTTCTGTCTAAAATAAGGGCTCTCTAGCTTGAAAGTTTTATCGTGCCCATTCCCGGCATAGGCACAGAAGCTTTTCAGTTCAGCTTCCTTAATTCGTAAATCCAAAGGACTATTTACTATAACAATCTGATCAGAAGTGAAAAAAAAATTTCTATTTATTGTAACTGTATTAAAATACCATACAAAATATTTTGTCAATGAGATTATAAGGTTTTCAAACTACTTCCCATTTTCCGTAAGTATATAAACTTTCAGCTTTTATTTTCGTTATTGACTTATTTAATAATTTAATAAGCAAAAATTTAAAAACATTGCATGAAAATCTCTAATTGTATTCTTTTAAGTTACTTAAAAACGACAAACAAACAAATTAAACTAAAATATTTATAAAATGTTAAGAATTAAAAAAAAGCTATTACTGAAACAAAACAAGAAATGTCCATTCTTTGGTAGAAGCTAAATATTTTAAATGATAGAAGGGAACTAAAACATTCTGTTGTAACTGCAAACAAGACGTAACATAATTATAAAATCCGTTAATGAAAATATGCAGCTTTACTTATAATAAAAACATGGAAAGAAGATTACACCTACTTGTCAGTTAAGATTTGAAAAAGTTTTTTATTTCAAAAGTTTTTTCAAAAGGCATTCATTACATAGGGCCCAAACATTCTTTTCTTTCTAAATACAAAGAAAAAAAAAAACTAGAACAGAACGAAATCTTTCAAAAATACAAAAAAAGCACATACACGTAAAATAACTAGAAGTTGAAAATTCCTTTTATACTCCTCTCTTTCTTTCGTTTTAATTAAGATAATTCTTTAGAGTACGCTTTTTTTGTGTAATTCGTAATTAATATATTTCCAAACTTGAAAAGAATTAAAAAAGGTTTTTCCGTTCAAGTTGGTCGAAGTAGTTTTTCGCAAAATTGTACTGACCTTTTATCCAAATGGTTGATTTCGACTCATATCTTATTTTCAAAGTCATAATTAAATACCGAGATGTTTATTTTAATCTTCTGAATTTTATTCTAGCTTTTTAATTCCCATTCGTTATCAGTTTAAGAAAATTGTACTAATGAGATACTTGGTCAAACGATTTGGTCGTCAAGTAATAATATTAATTAACCCAATTTTTTCCCCTCATATTTCAGAAGTGATTTTACTATTTATAGATTGACCAAAAATTTAGTAAGTGGTTACATTTGTAAAAAAAAATTGCTGGAATATATGAATGTTTTCAATTTTTTTTTTTCCATTTTAGAAAATTTTATTTCAATGAAAACTGTATCGAAAATTAATTACATGTATCTTATAAGAATAATTTTATTTATTAAAATTTATTAAACTTCTTTCTTTTTAAAGAAAACTTTTGATAATTTTTGTTAAGCAAGTAGTAAGAAATATTTTAAACTTGCCGTTGTTAAAAAATCTGATATAAAAATAATATAAACTTGCAGTTTAATTACTTTTGATGTATGCTCATTTTCAATCATTTATAATTTAAACGATATAAAACTTTTCCTCATTCTCCCAGATATAAAATCTTTTATCATTTTAAATTATCTAATTTTTTATTTCTTTAAACTTGAAAATAATAAATATGAATCTTCTAAAAAAAATATTACAAATTGTAAAGCTATATTATTAATATAAAAGTAAAAATAGTGCTATAGTGGCAAAAAATAGTGCCGTGAACATATAATACAAAAGCAAAAATATTTTTGTTTTTGTTATTTTTTTAAAAATATTTAGATGAACTAATAATAATTTGTATTGAATAATCAACAAATCAATAATTATGTTAGAATTATATGAATTACCTCAGTATCATGTTATCGAATTTTAAAACATTTCTTTACATAATCTGTATAAAATTAAATGTGTAATTTTCAAAACGCCTTCGTGCAAAATTGGCTCACATGACACTGAGTCCTCTAGTTGGTGAGATATAAACAAAACACAAAATGATTCACTTAAATTTGATTACAATCGGTTGAAAAGAAAAAGTTGTTTTCTGTTGGTGTATCTGTATCTAACCCACGATTAATATAAAATGTACACACCGAAATCTGTTTTCCACGAATTTCTTTTACGCGATTTAACTTTTAACACGAGTTAGAAAAATACTTATCTTTCTTTTACATGACTTATCTTGATTTACACTATAGAGCCAAATTTTAAAAGAAAATTTTGTTTTACTTTTTTTTTTATAATTATTATTAATTTTGTTGATTTCTTAGGACTATAGCTAATCTTCTGTTTTTCTATAGAGGCATTATATTGTTTTTTATGCACATTGTTTGGCAAAAAGTATCAATCGTGTAAAGACAGAATTATATAAATAAAAAATTTTATGTAGAAACGCTTACAAAAAAAAAATAACCATAAAATTTTAGATATTTTTCAATAATTAACATATATATTTGCTATAAACAATAAACATTTATTTTGAATAGCAGGTACTTGGGAGCTTTCAATTAAAGTATTTCGTCAAATATGAGACACCATGTAGTTATGAAACGTGTTATAACGTGTTGTTCAGTATATACTATAGGTGTACTTCTATAATATACGCGTATTGGGTACCACATATTTCAGAGAATCCTTCATATGGGAACTCACCATCTTCTGTTCTCCTTTTTCAAGTCTAAAATAAGGGCTTATCTAGTTTGCAGATTTATAGTACCTATTTCCGACATAGGCACAGAAGCTTTCAGTTTGGCTTCCGTAATTCGGAAATTCAATGGGCTATCTACGTGATCAATTAGATCCGAAGAGAATAAAATTTTCTATTTATTATAACTATATTAAAAATTATAAAATATTCAAACAATAAGACTATATTTTTAAACTATTTCCCATTTTCTTATAAATGTACAGCTTTCAGCTTTTTCTCAATATTAGTTTATTTGATAATTTATTAGGCAACAAAAAAAATACCAAATAAAAATTGTTTGAATATTAATGATTGTATTCTTCTACTTTACTTAAAAACGACAAACAAGAAAAATTAAACTAAAATATTTATAAATTGTTAAGAATTAAAAAAACATTACTGAAAAAAAAAAATGAAATAATCATCCTTTTGCAAGAAGCTAAATATTTTAAATAATAGAAATGAACCAAAACATTCTATAACATAATGACAGATAAAATCCCTTAACGAAAATATGCAGCTATACTTATAAATATAAAAACACGGAAAGAAGATTACACCGACTTGTTAGTTGAGAATTAAAAAAAAAAAAAAAAAAATTCATTGTTTTCAAAGGCATTTTTATACATTCCTAACATTTAATTCTAACATTTATTCTACTTATTTCCTATTTTTTAATAAATACGAAGAAGAAAATTAGAACAGAACGAAATCTCTTCAAGATATACAAACACATACACGTAAAATAACTAGAAGTTGTAAAAATTCCTTTTTTTATACTCCTTTTCTTTTCGTTTTTAATTAAGATCATTCTTTAGAGCACGCTTTTTTTGTGAGTAATTCACGTAATTAACATATTTCCCAAGCTGGAGAAAGAATTTAAAAGATTTTCCGTTCAAGTTGATCGAAGTGGTTTTTCGTAAATTGCACTGCTCTTTTTCCAAATGGTTGATTTCGACTCATATCTTATTTTCAAAGTCATAATTAAATGCCGAAATGTTTTATTTTTAATCTTCTCGAATTTTTATTCTAGCCTTTTAATCCTCCATTCGTTATCAGTTTAAGAAAATTGTGCTAATGAGATACTCGGTCAAACGAGTTGGTCGTCAAGTAATTATCTTCAGCAACCCTAGTTTTTTTTCCTCCCATTTTAGAAGTGATTTTACTATTTATATATCGGCAAAAATGTTAGTAATTTGTAAGTGTAAAAGTGTAAGTTAGTAAATTAATTCCTGGGATACATGAACGTTTACAATTTCTTTTTTTCTGTTTTAGGAATTTTTAATTCTTGATTATTTTATGAGAAATGTATGAAAATGTATCGAAAATTAATTAAATCTTATAAGAATAATTTTTTTTTTTATTAAGAATTTATTAAACTTCTGTCTTGTCAATGAAAAATTTTGATTTTTTTTAAAAACAAACAGTAAATCAAATATTTTAAACTTGATGATGTTAAAAATTTCAGATATAAATTTGTAGTTTAATTACTTTGATGATCCGTTTCAATCATTGATGATATAAACGATATGAAATTTTCCATGATATCAATTTTTATACTATCTCTTTACCAAATTTGTATAACATTAAATGCGTATTGAACAAAACTTCTTCATGAAGAATTGGCTCAAATGACACCGAGTCCTCCAGGTAGTGAGATAGAACAATACACAGAATGACTCACTTAAATTTGATTATGATCGATTGCAAAGAAAAATTTAGTAAACTCAAGGTTAAAACTAACACAAGGTTCAGATGAAATGTATACACACAATTTCTTTTCCCTATTTAGATTTAACATTAATTAGAAAATACTTTTATTCTCTTTTACACGGCTTATTTTGATTTAACACTATCCACACAAATTCTAAGAAGAAAGTTGTATTCAATTGTAATGTAAACTACTGTCTTTATTGTATTATTTTTGATGATTTAGGATTGAAACGTGTCTTCTATTTTTCCATAGATACAATATATCTTTTTACGCATATTCTTAGTGTACGTATCCATCGCGTAAAAACAGTATTAGTTGTATATTTAAAAAGACTATATGCATGAACCTTTTACAAAACAAACTGATAAATGTTAACCGTAAAATGTTAATTATTTTTTTCATAATAATTATATACATATATTTAAAATTTATGGTATTAAACAACAATAAACTGTTATTTTTGAACATCAGGAACTGTGAATTAGAATATTCGCCACTAGGATGGCAAATATGAAGCAACATCTGTGATACTCAATCCTACAGACTTGTTACATTGTATGCGTATTGGGACAACACAGTTTTGGGCGAGCACCCTAATATGGGTACTCACCATCCTCAGTCTTCCTCCACGAGTCCAAAATAAGAGCTTTCTATCTCGTAGATTTATCGTGCCCATTCCTGGCATAGGCACCGAAGCCTTCAGCTCCTTCCTAATTCGGAAATCCAATGGGCTACCTACTAGGTCATTCCGTTTCGAAGAGATTAAAATTTTTTTTTTTATTTTAACTATATTAAAACAGATAAAATATACTGTCAATAAGCCTATACAATTTTAAAGCTATTTCCAATTTTCCAGAAATATACAACTTTTAGTTTTCTTTTCAATATTACCTTATTTGGAAATATATTATGTAGCAAAAAATAGCAGAAAAACATCGTTTGAAAATTTCTAATTGTTTTCTTCTACTTTGCTTAAAAACGACAAACAAGCACACTAAATTAAAATATTTACAAAATGTTAAGAATTGAAAAAAAAACATTACTGAAAACAAAAAAAATGTTCTTTCTTTCCAAGAAGCTAAATATTTTTAAATAATAGAAATGAACCAAAACATTCTGTTTTAACTATAAAAAAGACATAACAAATAAAATTAGTTAATGAAAATAAGCAGCTATATTTATAAACATAAAAATTTGGAAAGAAGATTACACCTATTTGTTAGCTGAGAGTAAAAAAAAAAAAAAAGTTTTTTGTTCATTGTTTTCAAAAGCCATTCCATACACAGCCTAACATTCTTCTTACTAAATACGAAGAAGAAAACTAGAAAAAGTACGAAATCTCTTCAGAAATACAGGGGGAAAAAAACACCATTCACGTAACTAGAAGTTAAGAAAAATTCCCGTTTATACTCCTCTTTTCTTTCGTTTTAATTAAGATCATTCCTTAAAATGCGCTTTTTTTTTGTGTGTAATTCGTAATTAACATATTTCCCAAGCTGGAGAAAGAATTAAAAATAAAATTTTTTCCCTTCAAAGTTGATCGAAGTGGTTCTTCATAAAATTGTACTGCTCTTTTTTCCAAATGGTTGTTTTCGACTCCTATCTTATTTTCAAAGTCATAATTAAATGCCGAGATGTTTTATTTTAATCTTCTTGAATTTTTATTCTAGCTTTTAATTCTCCATTCGTTATCAGTTTAGGAAAATTGTGCTAATGAGATACTCGGTCAAACGACTTGGTCGTCAAGTAATAATCTTCAATTTTTTTTTACTCATATTTCAGAAGGGATTTTACTATTTATAGATCGGCGAAAAAGCTAGTAATTTGTAAGTGGTTTATTTTGGAAAAAAATGAATTGCTGCAGTATATGAACATTTAATATTTTTTTTTTATTTTAAAAAATTTTAACTCTTGATTCCTTTTTACGAAATGCACGAAAACTGTATCGGAAATTAATTACGTCTTTCTTATAAGAATAATTCTATTTTATTAAGAATTTATTTAACTACTATCTTTTCAATGAAAAATCTTGATAGTTTTTAAAGCAAGTAGTGAAAATATTCTATACTTGCTGTTGTCAAAGTTTCTTATATAAACTGATATAAACTTGCAGTTTAATATCTTTTATTTTATGGCTATTTTCAATCATTGATGATTTAAATGATATAAAATTTTCTCTCATCCTCACAGATATAAAATTTCTATCAACCTGAATTGTCAAATATTATTATTTTTTTAAACATAACAATTTCAAAGAGACAGTTTTACTATACTACTGTGCCATAAAAGTAAGACCAATATTTTTTTCAAAATCTCTTTAATTATATTTCTAAATTTTTTTCATCGCCTTCAAAGTAATCCTCTCTTGTCCATCTTGTGGCAACATATTTTTCCAATCCTCAATGCATGCTAAAAAGTCATCCACAGGGATGGCCTTCAAAGCGAGCGGCGATTCACATTGAATACCTTCAGTCGACCCAAAACGGGGGGGGGTCTGAAATGTTCATTCTTTTGCTAGAAGCTAAATATTTTAAATAATAGAAATGAACCAAAACATTCTGTTGTAACTATAAACAAGACATAACATATAAAATTCATTAATGTAAATAAGCAGCTGTACTTAAAAGAATAAAAACATGGAAAGAAGATTACACCTATTTGTTAGTTAAAAATAAAAATAAAAATAAAAAATGTTTTTCTTTTTGTTCATTGTTTTCAAAGGCATTCCTTATACAAGCCTAATATTCTTTCTTACTTAATACGAAGAAGAAAACTAGAACAGAACGACACCTCTTCAGAAATGTAAAAAACTAAAATAACTAAGTTGAAAAAAAAAATTCACTTTTTATATTCCTCATTTCTTTCGTTTTTAATTAAGATCATTCTTTAGAGTACGCTTTTTTTTTTTATGTGTAATTTGTAATTAACATATTTTCCAACCTGGAGAAAGAATTCAAAAAAAGATTTTCCGTTCAAGTTGATCGAAGTGGTTTTTCGTAAAATTGTACTGCTCTTTTTTCCAAATGGTTGATTTCGACTCGTATCTTATTTTCAAAGTCATAATTAAATGCCGAGATGTTTTATTTTAATCTTCTTGAATTTTTATTCTAGCTTTTAATCCTCCATTCGTTATCAGTTTAGGAAATTGTGCTAATGAGATACTCGATCAAACGAGTTGGTCGTCAAGTAATAATATTCAGCAACCCGAGTTTTTGAATCGTATTTTAGAAGTGATTTCACTATTTAGATCGGCCAAAAAAAGTTAATAATATGTAAGTGGTTTAATTTGTAAAAAAAATAAATTGCTGGGATATAGGAACGCTTACAGATTTTTTTCCATATTAGAAAAATTTTAAGTCTTGATTATTTTATGCTAAATGTATGAAAAGTGTATCGAAAATCAATTACATCTTTCTTTGCAGGATAATTCAAATTTATTAAGAATTTATTAAACTTCTGTCTTTCAATGGATAAATTTGATAATTTCTTTTTAAACCAGCAGTAATAAACATTTTAAACTTGTTGTTAAAAATTTCTCATATAAACTGATATATACTTGCAGTTTAATTACTTTTCTTGTATGAACATTTTCGATTATTGTTGAGCTACTAGTAAACGATATAAATTTTTTTTTATGATTCTCACAGATATAAATTATATATTATTGGGAAATGTCTAATATTTTTATTCCTTTAAACTAGATATAATTTCAAAGAGACAGTTATGCTTGTTCTTTTATCATTAAACTTACAGTTGTAAGACTTTATTATTAAAATAAAATAAAAATGGTGTGATGTAAATTTATATGAATATATAATACCACGCAAAAACCGGTTTTATTATTTTTTTAAAACATTTAGATAAACAAATAATAATTAAAATGGAACAATCAACAAATCAAGAATTGCGCGAAAATCTCAGTATTAACATGTTATAAAATTTTACAATGTCTCTACTTAATATGCATAACATTAAATGTGTATTGATCAAAACTTCTACACGTGGATTTGACTCAAATGACTTTATCTTACTCTGAGTTCCCCAGGCGAATGAGATAAAACAATACACAACATGATTCACTTAAACTTGATTACAATCAGTTAAAAAGAAAAGTGGTTTTCTGTGTGTAGGTAATGAAATTAACGCACGGTTAAGATGAAATGCATACAACCAATTCTGTTTGTGTTGAAATTTCTATTACACGATTTTGAATTATCACGAATTACTTATTTCGAAAATACTTATTTCTCTTTTTACATGATTTATATGGGTTTAATACGGCTGACCCAAATTCTAAAAAGAAAATTTTGCTTTACTTTTATTTTTATTGTATTATTTTCACCGATTTCTTTGGCTGAAACCAAACTTCTATTTTTCCATATATGAAATATATTTTTTACACAAGATAAACACATATCTTATACCATAATTAGGTGTATATTAAAAATTTATATAGATGTATAAATTTTACAAAATAATAAATTTTAACCATAAAACTGTTAATTATTTCCCATTCTAAACACACTTACACACATAAACATATATAGTTTGTTAAAAACAATAGCATGATTTCAAATAATGTTTCAATAAAATATTCGCCACTAATATGAAGCACAATCAGAATATCGAATATCACAGAATATCTAAACAACAGAGATGTTGTTTACGATATTCTATAGGCGTGCTGCAGTGCACACCTTTTGGGCGCCACAGTGATTAGGGAGCATCTTCAAATGGGTACCCACCATCTGCTGCCCTTCTCCTCGAGTCCAAATTAAGGACTCTTTAGCTTACAGATTTATCATGCCCATTCCGTCGTAGACACAGAAACTCGATTCTCTACAGATGTTCGATTTCCCTAATTTGAAAATACAATAGGCTATCTACTAGATCAAACCGATCCGAAGCGTTTAACATTTGCTATTTATTGTAACTGAATTAAAACAGATAAAATATTCTATCAATAAGAATATAAAGCTTTAAAACTCTTTCTAATTGACTAGAAATTTACAGCTTTCAGCTTTTATTTTCAATATTATCTCATTTGATAATTTATTATGCAACTAAAAACACCAAAAAACATTGTTTGAAAATTCCTAATTGTATTCTTCTACTTTGCTTAAAAACGACAAACAAGCAAACTAAACTGAAACTTTTGTAAAATGTTAAGAATTAAAAAAAAAAAAAAAAAAAACATTGCTGAAAAAAAAAAAGAAATACTCATTATTATTTTAGGAGCTAAATATTTTAAATAATAGAAATGAACCAAAACTTTCTAAACTATAAACAAGATATAACATATAAAATCGGTTAATGAAAGTAAGCAGCTGTACTTATAAACATAAAAACAAAGAAAGACGATTACAACTATTTGTTAGATAAGAATTAAAAAAAAAAGAATTTTTTTGTTCATTGTTTTCAAAGGCATTCCTTACACAGGCCTAACGTTCCTTCTCACTAAATACGGAGAAAAAACTAGAACAGAATGAAATCTCTTCAGAAATAACAATAAAAAAAAAAAAAAAAAAAAAAAAAGTACACGTAAAATAAGGAGAAGTTGAAAAAAAAAATTCTTTTTTTATACTCCTCTTTTCTATCGTTTTTAATTAAGATTATTCTTTAGAGTACGTTTTTTTTGTGTGTAATTCGTAATTAACATATTTCCCAATCTGGAGAAAGAATTTTAAAAAAAATTTTCTGTTCAAGTTGATCGAAGTGGTTTTTTTTTGTAAAATTGTACTGCTCTTTTTTTCCAAATGGTTGATTTCGACTCGTATCTTGTTTTCAAAGTCATAATTAAATGCCGAGATGTTTTATTTTAATCTTGTCGAATTTTTATTCTAGCTTTTTAATCCTCCATTCGTTATCAGTTTAAGGAAAATTGTACTAATGAGATGCTGGGTCAAACGACTTGGTCGTCAAGTAATAATCTTCAGCAACCCGAGTTTTTTTTACTCATATTTCAGAAAAAAAGTAAGTAATTTGTAAGTGGTTTAATTTGTTAAAAAATAAATTGCTGCGATATATGAACGTTCACAATTTCTTTCCATTTTAGGAAATTGAAACTCTTGATTATTTTATGCCAATAATTGCATTTATAAGAATAATTCTAGTTTATTAAAAATTTATTAAATTTCTTTCTTTCCATTGAAAAATCTTGATAAATTTTTTTAATACGAACAGTAAGTAATATTTTGTTCTTGATGTTGTTAAAAATTTCTGACATAAATTGGTATAAACTTGTAGTTTAATAACTTTTCTTTTATGATCATTTTCAACCATTGATTATTTAAATGATATAGAATTTTCTTATACTTAAGGTTATAAAATTTTTCACTTATTGTGAATTGTCTAGTATCTTTATTACTTTAAACTAGATAATAATTTCAAAGAGACATTTTTACTTGGTCTTCCATAACAAAAATTTGAAATTGTAAAGCTTTTTATTAATATAAAAGTAAAAATTGTGGGAAGTAATTTTTTATTAATATATAATACAATTTCTAATGCGGTTTTCTTTTTATATATTTTTAAAAAAATATTTAGATGAACATATCGTAATTTCTATTGAACAATCATTAAATTAATAATTGCATAAGAATTATTCGAAGTATTGATTTTGATTTTTGAAATATCTCTTTACCTAATTTGTTTAACATTAAATGTGTATTTCTCAAAACGTTTGTACTCAGAATTGGCTCAAATGACACAAAGTCCTCCAGGAAATTGAGACAGAACAATACACAAAAGGATTCACTTAAATTTGATTACGATCTGTTGAAAAGAAAATGTTTTCTTTTTTGTATATCTTTCAAAAATTGACCAGCTAAGATGAAATGTATATACCCAATTTCGTTTTTACGCGATTTTGATCAAACACGAATTAGAAAAAACTACTTAATAAATTTTTGTTTTAGAAAATACTCAATTCTTACTTTTTAGAAAATACTTTTTTTTTAATAATTTGTGTCTTTTCACTTAATTTTCTTTTACTCTTTATTCGATTTAATTTGATTCAGTCCGTTGGACCCAAATTCTAAGATGAAATAAATTTACTTTTATTTTTATGGCAACTATTTTTATTGTATTTTTTTTTTTTTGAGTTCTTAGGACTGACACCAATCTTCTATTTTTCATAGATGCAAACTATTTTTACACATATGTTTTGTGGACCTATCTATCCTGTAATAACAGAATTAGATCAATATTTAAAAGATCTATGTGTCTATATTTTTACAAAAAAAAAAAAAAAAAAAAAAAATGAATTTTAATTATGAAAATATTTTTTTCATAATTATAAAATATTTTTAGCGCTGTCGCCCTCGGTGTCACGGGTTTCTGGTCGAGCACCTACGGTGCCATAGATGGTTGTAGTGGTTCAGAATTTTCTCTACACTCTAGGTCTTTGTCAAATATAGTTGTTGAACGATGGTAATTTTTTGTTCCATAATAAATTATCAGATATATATTATGAAAAAAAAAAAAAATACCACGGAAAAATGGTTTTAAAATTAAAATTGTATTCCTCTGCTTTGCTTACAAACCGCAAACCGGCAAAATAATTAATATATTTATAAAATCTAAGAATTAAAAGAATTACTGTAAAAAAAAAAAAAAACTTTCCTTTTGCTAGAAGCTAAATATTTTAAATAATAGAAATGAACCAAAACATTCTGTTGTAACTATAAACAAGACATACATCACATATAAAATCCATTACAGAAAATAAGCAGCTGTACTTATAAATATAAAAAACATGGAAAGAAGATCACACCTATTTGCTGGTTCAGAATTAAAAAAAATGTTTTCTTTTGTTTATTGTTTTCAAAGGCTTTCCTTACACAGCCCTAACATTCTTTCTTACTAAATACGAAGAAGAAAACTAGAACAAAACGAAATCTCTTCAGAAAAAAAAAAAAAACATGCACGTAAAAAAACTAGAAGTAAAAAAACAAAAATCCTTTTTTATACTACTTTTCTTTCGTTTTAATTAAGATCATTCTTTAGTTTATGCTTTTTTGTGTGTGTAATTAACATATTCCCCAAGCTGGAGATAAAATTAAAAAAAAAAAAAATTTCCGTTGAAGTTGATGGAAGTGGTTTTTCGTAAAATTGTACTGCTCTTTTTCCAAATGGTTGATTTCGACTGATATATTATTTTCAAAGTCATAATTAAATGCCGAATGCTTTATTTTCTTGGATTTTTATTCGAGCTTTTTAATCCTCCATTCATTATCAGTTTAAGAAAATTGTACTAATGAGATACTCGGTCAAACGACTTGGTCGTCAAGTAATAATCTTCATCAACCCGATTTTTTTTTTTTTTACTCGTATTTCAGAAGTGATTTTTCTATTTATACAACGGCAAAAAAAAAAAGTTAGTAATTTGTAAGTGGTTTAATTTCTAAAAAAATAATTTGCTGCGGTATATGAATGTTTACCTTTTTTTTTTTCCTTTTTAGAAAATTTTAATGTTTTTTTTTATTTTATGCTAAATGCATCAAAAATGTATCGAAAAATTAATTACATCTTTCTAATAAGAATAATACTATTATATTAAGATGTTAATAAATTTCTGTCCTTTCAATGAAAAATCTTGATAATTCTTTTTAAACAAGTAGTAAGTATTCTAAACTTGCTGTTTTTAAAAATTTCTGAGATATCTGAAACTCTTTTTTTAAAATAAAACAACATTTAATAGTTTCTTTATTGTTCTATACCGTTTAAAAAAATTTTTATGTATCAAGTAATTTAAAAATATTATCCAAAATTTCAATTTAATTTACAGATAAGAACGGGTTTTTATATTTAAGCTTTTAAATAAAAAAACTCAGAAATGTAGATTAAATGAAAACACAAAAGAAAAATTTTAAATGTTAATGTCTACAGTCACCAAACTCATCGTTAGAGTTAAATTTATTTGCCAAGTACGAAAATTGCCCAACTCATATATCAGAGATGAGCTGATCATCTCAGTTTCGAATCCGTTGGCCGTTTGCTTTGCAGTCACTAGTTTTCATAAGCCCAATGGCAATTAAAACATGTAAAAGATTATAAACGAATATAGCTGATTATAAACGACTTAGAGTATAGCTGATTATAAAAATCTTTGAGTAAAGCTGATTATAAACGTCTTAAAGTTTAATTCATTATAAACATCTTAGGGTATAGCTGATTATAAACATCTTAGAGTATATCGCCTTAAAAACGCCTTAGATTATAAATGATTATAAACGTCTTAGAGGTATAACTGGTTATAAACGTCTTTTAGCTGATTAAAAACGTCTTAGAATATTGCTGATTACAAACGTCTTAGAGTATAGTTGATTATAAAAGCCTTAGAGTATAGAAATACTGGTGGTATTTTTTTTTTCTGAATGAGATTCACGAGCTGAAAAATTATTCTTTTAATTGTTTACTACCTTTGGATATCATTGTTTTTTAAAACTGCAGTAAAAATAATGAAAAGAAAAGTAAAAAGGCGATAAAATCGTTTATATTAGATTCGAAAAATATTTTGAATCCAATCTAATTTATTTATCATTAAAATAAAAATAAGAATTTAAAAGTTTTACAATAACTCATGATTACGATCACTTAAGAAGAATCTATTAATAAAAAAAAAAAAATGTTTCATTGATTTCCTATTTCCAATTGTTTTTAACATTAATAAAATCATTTTCATTTAAAATCTGATTATTCTATCATTCTATTTTATTTTCCTGCACCTGATTTTGACATGGTCATTTATATCTCTATTCAAGTATTACAACATGTCCAATACTTAGACCTGAGTTTAAAACTATCGATTATATCTACTCATGCATTTTTTGATTGAAATTTTCTACTTTCTTTCTATTAGGTTTAAACTATTTGTCCCACGTTTTAATCTTCAAAATGATGTAAACATTTCTGAAATTTTCAAACCATCAAATAAATTTATACACATTGATAAATGGTTTCAATAAAGTTAATAATTATTTCAACTTAGCTTCTAGTTAAAATAAATTATTCGAAAAAGAAGTAGTAACAACGTCTTAATAAATGGAAATATTTCGACATTTTAATTCCTAAGCATATTTTTCCAGCGTGATCTGGAGGATAGACTTCGAGTTTTCAAAATAAAGGCATTTTGTTCAAAACACAACATGCTTTCGCATATATACATATATACCAAAAATTGAATAAATTCGTAGGTAAGAAAGTATTTCTATAGATCTTGAACATATAGAGAAGAAATGAAGCCTAAGACGTAACTCTTGTGTTCATTAAAACAAATAAATGAGTCGAACGGAAAATTAATTTTGCAACCGTGCTTCCTCCTACGCACTGCAAGAGCGCTCACTGAGGCGTTCAGAAGAAATAATCAGTAGACATCTAGACTCTCACCCGAGAAGATGTACAGTGCAACCAGAGCTGCCACTGAGAAACGTTTAGTGCAGCGTAATCACGCGCTTCTATTTTTCCAGCGTGGTCTGGTGGATAGCATTTCGAGGTTTCGAAATAAAGGCATTTTGTTCAAAATCCAACATGCTTTCGCATATATATATACACTGAAGTGACAAAAGTCATGGGATACTTCTTAATATTGTGTCGGCCCTCCTTTCGCCCGGCGAAGTGCAGCAACTCGACGTGGCATGGACTCAACAAGTCGTTGGAAGTCTTCTGCAGGAATATTGAGACATGCTGTCTCGATAGAGATAACAGACAAGCAATGTAATCATAATTGTGAAAGCGTTGATGGTGCAGGATTTTGGGCACGAACAGACCTCTCGATGATGTCCCATAAATGCTCGATGGGATTCATGTCGGGAGATCTAGGTGGCCAGATCATTTGTTGGAATTGTCCAGAATGTTCTTCAAACCAATCGAGAACAGTTGTGGCCCGGTGACATGGCGCATTGTCATCCATAAAAATCCCATCGTTGTTTGGGTACATGAAGTCCATGATTGGCTGCAAGTGATCTCTAAGTAGCTGAACATAAGCATTTCCAGTCAATGTTCGGTCCAGTCGCACCAGAGGACTAAGTTCATGCCATGAAAACAGCCCACACCATTACGGAGCCACCACCAGCATGAACAGTGCCTTGCTGACAGTTTGGGTTCATGGCTTCGTGGGGTCTGCGCCACACTCGAACCCTACCATCAGTCTTACCAACTGAAATCGTGACTCATCGGACCAGGCCACGGTTTTCCATTCATCTAGGGACCAACCGATATGCTCACGTGCCCACGAGAGTCGCTGCCAGCGATGTCGTTCGGTCAGTAAAGGCACTCGTGTCGGTCTTCTGCTGGAATAGCCCAAGAAAGCCAAATTTCTCCGCACAGTTCTAACAGACAAGTCCCTTGTACGTCCCACATTGATTTCTGCGGTTATTTGACGCAGTGTTGCTTGTCTGTTAGAATTTACGACTCTTTGCAGACGTCGCCGGTCTCGGTCGTTAAGTGCAGGCGGTCGACCACTGCGCTGTCCATGGTGGGATGTTATGCCTGAAATTTCATACTCTCGGCACACTCTTGACACAGGGGATCTGGGAATGTTGAATTCCCTAACGATTTCCGAAATGGCATGACCCATGCGTCTAGCTCCAACTAACATTCCGCGTTCAAAGTCTGTTAATTCCCGTCGTGCGGTCATCATCACGTCAAAACCTCTTCACATGAATAACTTGAACAGAAATGAAAGCTCTGCGAAAGCACTGCGCATTTATACATGTTCTACGCGATGCTACTGCCATCTGAAAATTTGCATATTGCTATCCCATGACTTTTTGTCACTTCAGTGTATATTTATATGTATATACCAAAAATTGAATAAATTCGTAGGTAGGAAAGTACTTCTATAGATCTTGAACATATAGAGAAGAAATTAAGTAAGATGTAATTCTTGTGTTCATTAAAACAAATAAATGAGTAGAACGGAAAATTAATTTTGCAACTGTGCTTCCTCCTACGCACTGCAAGAGCGCCCACTGAGGCGTCCAGAAGAAATAATCAGTAGGCATCTAGACTCTCACCCGAGAGGATGTACAGTGCGACCAGAGCTGCCACAGAGAAACATTTAGTACAGCGTAATCAAGTGCTTCTATTCGGAATCGTTTAATTTGTAATCTCTCATCTCGAGAAGAAATATATTTAATGTAATCTGCGTATTAGCTGGCCTACAAACTCTCATCCGAGAGGAAGTATATTTCGTACATTTCGCGCAAACTTGGGTATCTTTATTTTCGGTGTAGAAGTGGAATCTTTCCACAAATGTACGATTATATGTATTTAAATGTGTTATTGTCTGTGGTTTATTGTGTGTATGTGGTGTTTGTGTGCGTGTAAATAAAGCTGTGTGTTCTTGAACCTGTGTCTTAAGTCTCAACCCAATCACACCCTGTTACAATCCAGAGCTACACCGCCCATACTATTAAAATTTTGCATTATAACAGGTGTCCTGGTGAATTGCGAGTAATACTGAATCTACCATATACTTACAGTTATAGTAGTAAGTTACTTCAGCTCAAATTGCACGCATTTTGAAAATAACAACTCGTCCACAAATATATAAATGCTACATACTAAACAAATTGTAGCTAAATTTAGGAAAAAAAGCGCAGAAATATTCTGAAAATGTATGAGTAATATAAGTTTTTAAGTTTAATAGCTTTTTTTTTTTTTCAATGGTAAACACAAATGCCATGTGATATAAAGAAGGCAATTAGATTTCAAAATTTATTTAATTACTTTGTTTCCGTTAATTCTAATTATTGATTAATCTTTTTCTCATGCATGCTTAGGTGTTGATCTACACGTTCTAATAGTTCTTTTTTTATGATTAGGACTACGACACCAATTAAATATTTCAGGGAGCTATTTCTTTTCACATTTTTGCTAAATCAAATTTTATTTTTTTGAATCCATTAATTTTTGTCAGTATAAATTAATATATTCTCACATGAGACTTGAAGTTTTTGATAAGTTCCTTTATGTACTCAAATATGTCAGCTAAATAGGCCATTTTTGTCAACCAATAATTTCGATATATCTGAATATTGGGAATCCTTTTCAAAAATTATTTTTAATTTTTCGTACAACTCATGAACTCTGGAATAACTTATCTCACTCGGCAGCCAATTAACTTTAATGCGTAACAACAAATATTAATGGTTTAATTCTATTTCTTCATATAAATGTAAATATGTTATAGAAATTATTTTCACCACATTCACAATTTTTATAACATTATTAAGTGCGGACTTAAATTCTCGAGTTAAGCCACTTGGAATGAGACTTTATGAGTAAAATGAATGTGTTTTCATAACAGACTTTAAACTCCAAATATTGCAATTTTCCAGTCATCACAAAACCATCGTCAGTACATAATATTTACATCTTTTATTCCTGAAAATATTTTAGATCAACGTATTTGTTAATAACATTAATGATTTGCTTCCCCTTTATTTGTTTATGAAGTTCTTTCAAAATATATAATTCTCTTTCAAATCTTCCTTGTCTGAATTCGAACAAGTGCAATTTGCAGTCAAAGGCTACTAACATCAGTTAATTCATCTACTGGTAAGAAAGAAAATTTACCTTTTCAAATTTTCTGATTTTGAGGGAAATTTGTTATGGTGCATTTTCAATTTTTCCATGGGATCGCTCGGCAAATATTATATTACAGTAACATCTAACTAAACGAATTAGAAGGAAAACAAATAAAATAACTCTTTCAGAAAATCTTTTTCAAGTATTCATTTAATTATAAAAATATGTTGGGATTTAATAGACTCAAGATTATGAGATTATGCAAACAATTTCTATTTGTATTATGTATTTAAGTCAGAAGAGGAATGCATTTTTAAAACATTATATTGTGTATATATTTTTAAAAATAAGCCCTTACAGAAACCTTTTCCAGGCATTTATTTAATTGTAGAAAATATGCTCGAACTTAAAAGCCTCGAGATTATGAGATTATGCAAACAATTTCTATTTGTATTATGTATTTATGTCAGTAGAAGAATGTTGTATTTTTCAAAAAATACTATTGTGTATATATTCTAAAAATTTTATATGTTATTTTGTCAAGATATAATATGTGTTATTATACGACAAAATTGCTTTTAAAGTTACTGAAAGTTGCTGTTAAAAGTTTTATTACTTGACTGGTTACATTTACTCGATATTAAAACGGTTACTCGATTTAAAAAAAATAAATAAAACCAGCCTTAAAATTATTTATTTATTATTATAATTTAAAGAGTTTCTTTTATTTATAATAATACATTTTTCTTTTTTTTACAAACATATGAAAATGTTAACAACATTAAAATTTTATGTTAAAATTTGTTTATTTATTATTGATATATTAAATTTATTATTAATTAAATTGTTTATTACTACGTTAAAAATAAAATATTGAAATTTTACTTAAATGTGATACAAGGAATTGAAAATTTAAATTAACAAATTTTTTTTTTTAAATAAAGGTTTATATAAATTATGTGAGAAAAAAAATTATTAGAAAACGAAAATAAAAACAATTAGTTAGTATTTCTTGATCTAAATATTTTTTTACATTTTATATGGAGTTATATTTTTAATACCTGCATTTGACATATAAAAAAGAAATGTTTTAATTATGGCCTGCTAAAAATATTTGAAAAATTACCAAATTAGATGTTATACTTTGCTTTTACGAAGAAAAATTTAGTAACATTTTATTCCGAGCTTTAACAAGGTCAATGATTCTACAAAAATTAAATTCTAAACTAATTATTCCAAAATCCCTCTGCAGTGTTCTGGCAATATACATGTTTTTTATAAAAAGTCCCAAATGCATTTTGGGAAATTTTGGAAATGAATTAAGACAAATTCTTTCAGAATGAATTAAATAATACCAAGACAGAAGAAATGGACTTGAAAATTCAATCATTGTGCACCTTAGTCTTCCTTAAAAAATTAGTCTGAAAAAATTTTATCGTTAGATATTGATGAAATTGATTCATCCATATAAAATCTTTTTTTTCATTTCAAAATTCGTATCTCAGAAAAACAGCATTAATAGATTGAAATACAGTTTGTTTATAATTTAATTTGACTAAATAATGTTTGTTTCTAAGACAAGATAGAAAATATTTTAACAAATAAATTAAATATTGCTTTTAAAAGCAAAATAGCTCTCTGGCGTTTGATGAAATAGGTTTCCGGTGGGGCCATCGAGTTCCGGTGGGGCCCTGCAGTTTTGTAGTGGTTCGGAATCCCTTTAAATCATAGATCCCGGTTCAATATGATTTTGATCATTGGACAAGGGCTGACAAGCCTACCTCTTAAAAAACACAATCATTTCAACATGGACTGTAGTGCTAGGGGTAAATTAATAATTAAAGTAAAAATCACATAACTGTAGAAAATATAGTTTTTCAAAATCACTACATTAAAAATATTAGTATATTTTTTATTAACTAATGATTAATTCTTTGCAGATCTAACAGGTGTAAAAAAAATGACTAAAAGTTATGATTAAATGATTTAAAGTTTATTTATAAAAAAATTAAAAATTTAAGAATGCATTTATTCAACACTTTATACTACTGACATTATAAACATAATTTTGAAATACTCTAAAATGAAATTCTTCAATATGAAATATAAAAGTTATTTATAAATTATTTATATTTCTTAAAAAAAAAAAAAATGCTTTAAATATTTTCAAATATTTTTTTCAATTAAAAAAATTATTCTACCAAAGTATGTAAGTGCACTGCATTTTCAACAAAAGTAATTAAGTGCACTGCCATTATGCACTTGAGTGCATTGTCTAAAAAATAAACACTTTCTAAAAAAGGAATAAAATATTTTGATACCTTATATTTATTCAAATGTATTCCTTTTAAGAATTAACATTTGTTTAAACAAATCGCAAAGACAATGATTTACATCGAGAACAACAATCGTTACACATCTGACACGAAGATTTGTTTCAAGAGTTTTGCCCAAGGAACGCAAGCGAAGCATAACACCTCCAATTACATTGTCTTTTCAACTTTCCGTTAAGAATACGATACCTTTATTATTACGACTGCTTCCTAGCTAGCGGACTGGTTATGACACGTGAGACCACGGCCCGTCACGAACCGGGGGGTATTTTTAACCATTACGATTTCCCCGCGGAGCATAAAAGCCATAAACCGCTGCCTTTGGCATATCTTAAAAGGGGTATTACAACTTTTTCCGAAAGTGAGCGACAGAACTTTCTGAAATAAATGTCTTTCTACCGCAACTATTTGCTGCAATTTAGCCTTCCTCGACAGTAAATACAGATAGCAGGAGTTTCTGTTCCTTCTTTTTTTTTTCTTTATACTTCATACGTATATTTTATCGATTCGAGAATGGCTCGTTAGCTGGTATTCTACAGCTTATAAATGGCTGCTATAGTGTTTCGAAAATTGTCGAGTGTGGTGAATAAATGAAGGAGAGAAGGCCGATAAATGGATACTTTTCGGAACTGTTTTTTGCTTTATCTTAATGGGTTTCCCAAGGCAGTTAGCATTCTTTATTCATTCGCGCTCAATCAACCGTTCAGGAGGAGATAATTTCTAACAAATGATTTTTTTATGAATTATAAAGGAAGCTTTCAAGTATTATCATCTGACAGCCAGTTTTTCAGAATACACTGTGCTGGAATTATGCACATAAAATTTTCTTAATTACATTTTTGGAAGGATTTAAGATTTGAATTAATAATTTGTTCTACTATAAAGGTTAATTTTTCGGATGATTAACCTCTGTAGAAATGGCTTGCAAACTGTTTATTTGCATTGAAACAGATGGAGTGCAGTGTAATAATGCAAGCCATAACAATAACAATAACGCATAAAAGTTCTACATTATGGAAACAAATTTAAAAGCATATAATTTTATTCCCATAATGAAGGACATTTAAATTAAAATCATGCTTACTGAATACATATATATATATTCATGTCTTCTAAACTAAAACACTTTTATGTAAATCTCGACCGTTATTGGTGGTATATATATATATATTCAAAGTCATCTTCAGCATTTTATTCAGAAAAGCCAGGCCCCTTCAATTTTTGAAAGGAACTGAAATATTTCATACATTTTTAGATTTGAATTAATAATATGTTTTTACTACAAGGTTAATTTTAAGAATAATTAACCCTTGTAGAAATGGCCTGCAAATTGTTTATTTGCACTGAAATAGATGTCTTACATTATAACAATAAAAACATAGAATGTTTCCATAATATAAGACGATTTAATAATTCTCCCGGATCCTGTAAAAGGAAGTTAAAATATTAATTTAAATTAAATTGTGCTTTCCGAAGATTGCTCATATCTTCTTATATGCAAGAACTTTTAAATTAAATCTTGACCGTTATTGGTTGTGTATATACTATATTCAAAATCAGTATTATCATCGGGATCTAATGACACGCGCCAGGTTTCTTCAATTTCAGTTCAATTTCCCTTTTTAAATTTTATACTGATAATTATTTTTTTATTAAACATGCATTCGTTTAGAATTGCATTTTTAATATTAAATATATACCGAAAGGATCCCCCTTCACATACTTTATTGAGTTGTTCTTCAGTTTATAGATATGTCGCAAAAGTACACCAATAGGGCAGCAAAAATATCATTATTTAAAAGTTTATATTCTTAATTAGGTAAATTTGGAACTGAGAGGTGAGAGATTTAATGTGTTGTTAAGATGTTTTATTTGTATGTGACAAGGCGCTGAAACAGAAACACTTAATTGATGTTTGCAAAATAATTCACAAACGATGAATAAAGTTTAAAAAAATTATATTTTCATAAACACAATCTTTTAGAAAGTCATATAAAATGTTACAACATTCTGGAAATATAATAGGTAATTATTTCTCTTACGGTGTAAAAATATTATAGATATTATTTACATAAATAAATAAGTTTTACTTGTATATAAAGGGAAATTGCAAAATTAATTTTAAATAATTTTTAATTGATTTTCCCACTGGGATTTACTTCATTTAATATAAGATATGATATAATGTATAAAATTAAAAATACACACGTTATTAACGTAAAGCAGGGAAATGGAGTGCGAAAACAAAGGTTGGCCAAATGTTAAAAACAGTTATTTCCTGTATTCTTTCAGTAAATATCATTCTTAAATTTTGTTGATATTATTATTTAAGCAAATTGGCATTATGTAAGAGGTTTAACACATGAAAACAAACAAAAATCTGCATATTTTACCGAAAAAATAATAATAAAATGTCAGGAAAACTATAAATCAGAACTTATTTTTTAAAAAAAAAAAAAAATCTACTACGAGTAATATCTTTCTTCATTCAAGCTTCATATAATCTGATATGTATATCACATCTTGCTGCATCTTCCCTAGCAATGATAAATACAATTTGAAAAAAATAAATTTTGAATTTTATGTCAATCTAGTAATATGTTTTAGTATATTTCCTTTCTGTAAGTTTTCAAGTCAGATAAAACAGTTGTTTTTATTCCCCTTAATTTTGGAAACCAGTTTCTCATCAAAAGCAACTAAAGCTAAAAGTAGATAATACAAAAAGTCTGATTTTTTATATTTCAAGAGGCTGTCTACAAGCATTTTTATGCTATGAAAAAGTAAATATATTTTGAATCTAATGAAATTTGTTTCAAAATGTAACATAAACTTAATGAACAGTAACGTAATTTGCAGATATTCAATCAAGAAGTTGTTGAATTATTTATTTAAATTATCATAATGATCGTATTGTATCTTTTCCATAATCCATTTTCAGAAAATAAGTTTAATTATATTCAATGCAAAAATTCTTATGAACTGCAATTTTCCTGTAATGCATTTTCCTGCATACTTAGAAATGTTTAGGAGAATTGATTTAATATAAATTTTTGAATGTTTGGTTTTTGAGATGATCTCAAATAAATGTTATACATAACAGAATAAAATGAGTTTCTTAAGTAATCTCAACCCTGGAATTCTGCCATACTTTTTAGATATGATGTTTAGTTTTTTTTTGCATCAAAATATATTGAGAAACATTAAATTTGCATACACTTGATCGCTTAAATTTAATTTCTAAATGTTTCAAAAACAAATATTTTTTATTTCAATTGGCATCTGCAAATCATACCATTAAAGCCATATATGAACAATAATTTATTGATTGGTTATGTACATTTTAACCAATAAATTAAAAAATCTATGATAATTAAAAATCATAACGATAATAATAATAATAGATAATAATTATAATTTAATATATATAAAATAAAATATATATATTTTAATTTACTATAAATAATAATAATAATTAAACGATAATTAAAATTTTATGCTCAAATCGACATTCAAATATTTCAATAAGTATGTGTATATGTCGATTTTCGATTTTATCGATTTTCGCGAAAGTAAGTTTAATTATATTCAATGCAATAATTCTTATGAACTGCAAATTTTACCCAATGCATTTTTCCTGCATACTTAATTAAAATGTTTAAGTAGAACTGATTTAATATAATTTTCGAATGTTTGATTTTTGTGACGTTCTCAAATAAATGTTATACTTAAAAGAATAAATAGGTTTCCTAAATAATCTTAACCCTGGAACTCTGCCATTCTTTTAAGATACGATGTTTCGCTTTTGCATCAAAATATCATTGAGAAACATTAGTTTGCATACATTTGATCGCTTAAATTTAATTTCTAAATGTTTCAAATGAAATAGTATTTTACATTGACATCTGCAAATCATATCTTTAAAGCCATAAATGAACAATAATTTATTAATTGGTTATGTACATTTTAACAATAAATTAAAAACCTTTTACGATAATTAAAATCATAACGACATTAATAATAATAGATAATAATTATAGTTTAATATACATAATATAATATATATAAATTTAATTTATTTTAATTAATAATAATAATTAAACGATAATTAAAAATTTTTATGCTCAAATCGACATTCAAATGCTTTTCTCAATACATATGTATCATTTATGTTGTTCTAATGCAGCTGGCAATACAGGCAGTTAATCTTAGATAATATTCTAAGTTTGTTAATACTAGATAACAATTATAATTTAATATATATAATATATAATATATAATTTAATTTATTGTAATTAATAATAACAATTAAACGATAATTAAAAATATTTTATGGTGAAATCGAAATTTAAAGGTTTTCAATACATTGTATCATTTATGTTGTTGTTCTAATGCAGCTGGCACATGATAATTATTTGTTATTCCACAAACAAGCGACTGCATCGCTGTTACTTATTTAGTACTACCCAG